>CABHPQ010101615.1:0-28933 GCA_902168405.1 Peromyscus aztecus
AACTGCACGGTCCGCTGATTCCCGCATTATGGGGACGCCTGTAATGCGTGATTCTGGGGAGACATTGCCTCCCGGACGGTTTTGTCTTAGCATAGAGGGACGGGGCCCCTGTGATCCTCCAGACCAGAAGCCATTTCTTCAGGACCAGATTTCTAAAAGCCTGACAGCACAAAAGTGGTCCATTTTTCTTTTTTTTAAGTAAATAGGGTGAATTCTGTTGGAAACTGACCCAAGTCTGTGTGAAATAGATCTATTGTGCTTTGAATTTCTGCTAGAGGCTTGCAAAGTTAGGATGGCCTTGGCCTAACTAAGAAGTATACTTTTAGAGATAGCTTTGAACAGTAATCGGCCACCTGAAAAACCTTGGACCAAAGAGACTTCACCTCCCCCCATCACTCTGACTTCTCCTGAAAATTTTCCACCCTCCTCTCTCCCCTACCCCTCCCTGCTTAAAGCTTTCTATAAAAGCATGTACAGTTCACTTAATAAACGAAGCCTTGACACGACTCAGAGTGACTCAGTTTCTCATTTGTGCCTGGCTTCCTTCCTCTCTCTCCCCATGATTTTTCAGGTGTTTCTCGGCTAAGAGACCCACGAATAACCTGGCCTGCAAGGCGGGTCAAAATCTCATTGAATCTAACATTTCCACTCGAGTCCAATTAGAATTTATGTGCCCTTGAGCTGAGTGCCTGTAAGGTTATGGGTTAAATTAAGTTTGTTTATTTTTTAAATAGGCTCCCATTCTATAACCATATAATTCAATTCTGAAACTATTTTAACTTAACATTCTTCTCAATGGGTCTGAATTTCTCTGTAACTTATATTAAGAGGTATTTCAAAATCAATCCTAAATTAGTTTCCCATTTAAATTCTGCTGTCTAGGTCTGACTCTCTTTTTGCTGCATATGAACAGGTTTTTCTAGAGCTTTATGTTACCACATAAAGTGATCAAGCAATTTAATGCTAAAATCATGATGAGTAAGCAGATAATATTCATAATTGATGTTATGTACATCCCATCGACATTACTTATCTTCTCATTTAATTGTTCCATTTTCAAATTCCTAATGTGTTATCACAGAGAACAAATTCCTTCCCTTGTAAGAATTTTTCCCCTTTTTTCATGTCAGAAAAAATTCTCTTTTACCTAATTTCATTCTTTAAATTATCTTAATTTTGACTTACCAAATTGTTGACTGCATAGAACATTAGAAATCAAATGAGTTTCAAATTAACAATCTATTGAAGTTCCAATCAAAAATGGAAATTCTGAGAGAGAGAGAGAGAGAGAGAGAGAGAGAGAGAGAGAGAGAGAGAGAAAGAGAGAGAGAGAGAGAACTACCCACCAGGAGAGAGAGAGAGTTAAAGAGATTCTGGCCATGTGCTCAGGCCTGAGACATGCAACCTGCCTGGGGCCAAGGGCTCTATAAGCCCACAAACAATCCAGTGGCATGTAGTTTCAGACGTTTGTAGCTCTGGTGGAGTGCAGACTTCAGCATCAGCAGAGCTGGGACCTGTAATGCTGGAAACTGTTTTAAGTATGTAAAATATATTTTAAAAAGTCAAAAAAATTAGAAAATTGGCTTAGAAGACAAATGTAGTAGAATGTTGGCAGCATGTGCTGAACAGGCCTTGTGCATAGGCTGTTTGCCCTAAGTTGCCCTAAGGTGCCCTTTTGTCCTTCCTTTTCTCCTGTGGTCAGTATATAAGGTTATATAAGGTTGATGATTGTCAATAAAGGAGCTCTCTTTGAATGATGAACCATGGTGTGTCCAGATTGCTGTTTAACCTCGGCATCCCTCACCATTTCTCGGTTCCCAGACGTGCAGGTCGCAGCAAGTGGAGGTTCCATGGAGACTTGGAAAGAAGGGGTAAGCGTACAAGGCTCACCTTCACAAAGGAAGGGGGAGGATTGGATGTAACAGAGTAAAATAGGGTATGTACCATGGGAAATTCCACAGCTAAGGCTCAGTTGGCCACTGAGTTGAGAGAGCTGTTGCAGAAACAAGGAACAAGTATTTAGTCTAGTACCACACTCACATTTGTGGACACTATAGATGAAGCTAGCCTGTGGTTTCTGACAGGGGGAGGGTTGAATATCCCTGATTGGGAACAGGTGAAACGTGATCTACCAAAGATATTGCAGGATAAGGGACCAGAGAATTTTCCTATTGCAGCCTTTTCTCTTTGGAGACTGGTAAAGGATGTGCTATTAACTGACAAAGTGAAATGAAAGAACAATTAGCAGAATGTGAGCAGGTTTTCGCCACTGCCCAGGAAGCTGAAACTAATGAATCTTTAAAAGGGGAAAAGAGAAAGAGATGACGATGAAACCCCGCAAGAAACTTGCAGTTCAGGATGATGAGAGTGACCTTGAGTCTATATATGAGTTGTTGGATGAGGAGGAGAGGTTAGAGACAACGACTGAAAAATTACAATGGTGGCTGCAGAAAATGAAAGTAAAACATACAGCAGTGTTACAGAGCATAGGACAGACCAGACCACAGACAAGTGCCTGCATATTGAAGTGGAGTGATCGGAGGGGCATGAAGGACATTTTCAACCTTAATTTGTATTTGGTTTACCTACTAACCTGTGGGGAAGAGATGTGTTATACACCATGGGAGCGGTTCTCACTACTCAAGCTCTAAAGGGAGAAAATCCATTTGTTAATAACATAATGATGGATATGGGATGGACACCAGGAAAAGGGCTGGGAAAAGCAGAGCAGGGTTGTGTTGCTGCTCTTACTGCTGCCAATGAGGTCACCAGACTACCTGAAGATCAGATAGGCTTAGTGCATTTTTAGTATGGGTCACTGGTGTGCAACCTTCTCCCACACCTATTACTTGGTTATCTCATGAGCCTGTGTGGGTAGACACGTGGCCCTTACCACCAGAAAAATTGAGGGCCGCCCATGAGTTAGTGCAGGAACAGTTGCTGGCAGGGCATACTGTCCCTTCCACATCCCCCTGGAATACTCCTATTTTTGTTATCAAGAAAAAGTCTGGAAAATGGAGACTTTTACAAGATTTACGTGCAGTAAAGGCCACTACTCTTCAGCCAGGCCTTCCCAGCCCAGTTGCTATTCCCAAAGATTGGCATATGATAGTGCTAGATTTGAAAGACTGCTTTTTTACTATTCCTTTGGCTCAGCAAGATTGCCAGCGTTTTGCATTTTCTGTTCCTTCTATTAATTATAAAGAACCATATAAGGGGTATCATTTAGTTGTTTTACCTGAAGGAATGGCTAATAGCCCTACTATGTGTCAAATGTATGTTGCAGAAGCCATAGAACCCATTAGAGCAAAGTTTCCATATGTATATATTATACATTATATGGATGATATATTGTTGGCAGCATCCACCCAAGACTGTGTATTACAAGTTTATGCAGAGTTGCAGCAAGCACTTGCAGCTGCAGGATTAGTGATTGCCTCAGCAAAGGTACAAAATATGGCTCCTTATCAATATTTGGGATACACTATAAATTCTGTAGGGATATTTCCACAGAAATTACAATTTCATATTGCAGAATTAAAGACATTGCATCATTGGCAGAGGTTTTTAGGGGAAATTCAATGGCTCTGCCCCTCCTTTCAAATACCCACCAGAGAACTTAAGCCTTTCTATGATGTTTTAAAAGGAGATCCTTCTCCAACTTCCTTAAGGACCCAATCAGTGGACGCCAAGACCGCTTTAGGAAAGGTAGAACAAGCACTACAAGAACTCCAAGTGCAACAAATAGATTATACCAAATCCTTATTATTACTAATTCTTCCCTCTAAATTTTCACCTACGGGAGTATTTTGGCAAACAGGGCCCAAATTTTTGGGTGCATTTATCTGCATCCCCATCTAAAACTTTGAATGCATATTATGAATTGGTAATTCAGCCCCTATGGAAAGCTAAATATATGGGGGAATCCTTGTTTGGAAAGTCTCCTGAGTGCATTGTACTTCCTTATGCACAAGAAGTGTTAACTTATTTACAAAGAGGACATGAAGCTTGGTGCCTTTTCTTGTGTACTTTCACAGGCTATATAGATAATCATTATCCAAAACATAAACTGATAGAAAGCTTTAAAGTGTGTAGTTTTATTTTTCCCCATATTGTAAATCAGGAACCTATTAAGGGTGCTTGTTTACTGATGCATCTAAAGGAGGTTTTGGTATGGCCATCAGTGGGGATGAGGTGACGTGGGTGACAGTGCCCTCCATGTCTGCACAACAAGCTGAGATTACAGCTTTACAATTGGCTTTGCAAGTTTACTCTTTAGAACCTCTAAATGTCTATACTGATAGATACTCTGTGGCCAAAATAATGCATAGTATTGAAACCACTCCATACATTGGAAAACAGTCCGCAGTACATTCTCAATTACAGACCATTCAAAGGTTAAATTGGGCTAGGAAACATCCTGTGTTTGTAGGCCATATTTGAGGACACTCTGATCTTCCAGGGGCACTTGCAGAAGGCAATGCCGCTGCAGATGTTGCTACTCATTTCACTTGTGTAGTCACCACCTTTGATCAGGCATTTCAATTACATCAGAAATTCCATCTCAATGTGCAAACTTGCAGCATCATACTGGCAGTACTCGCACTGAGGCCTTAAAAATTGTATCTACTTGTGCCACTTGTGCTCCTTTTATTTATGTACCATCATTTGGTGTTAATCATCGTGGCCTATGTCCCAACGATATCTAGCAAATGGATGTCATGCATATTTCAAGTTTTGGAACTTTATCATATGTACATGTGTCTGTGGACACATATTCTCATTGCAGACTAGCCACCCTTCCCCAGGGGGAGCGTGCAAAAGATGTAATTAAACATCTTTGGCTGCTTTCTCTTATATGGGAGTTCCACGGTGTATTAAAACAGATAATGGGCCAGCTTATGCCAGCCAAAGTTTTCAGAAATTTTGTTCACAATGGAATATAATTCATAAAACTGGCATTCCTTATAACCCTCAAGGACAAGCGATAATTGAACCAGCGTATAAACATTTAAAGACTTATTTGCAAAAAACAAAAGAAGGTGAGATGTACAGGGATGTACAGGGACCACAATTACTCCTTTCCATTACTTTACTTATTTTAAATTTTTTGCTTGTGGGTGTTCATGGGCATACTGCTGCTCAGTGGCATTTTTTGGGCCCCTCTCCCTCTGAGGTAATGGTCAGGTGGAAGGATCTTGACACAGGCACATGGCAGTACCTGGCACCGCTATTGGATAGGGTGAGGGGGGCAGTTTGTGTATACCCTTCAGGTGCTGAGAAACCAATCAGGATACCAGAATGGTGTGTTCGGCCTGTGGAACAGACACAGAAATCTCAACATGAAGAACCTCATGATTCTGATGGTGCTGATGGTCCTTAGCCCTTGGGTCTAAAATGTTTGGTGGCAAGCTCTGTCAAAAATTGCTGGATGGGTTACTAGGTGGTCAGTGTCCATTTCCCTACTTATGCTGTGTATATTGGGTCTTGGGATCGGATTCTTTCATTGTATACTGATGGCATCTCCAGTTTAGGCAAGGCCAACGGGCAACCAAGCAAGCTTTATTAGCTATGCATCCCCCTGAATCTGCTCAGGTGTGGTTACAATGTTGGAAAGATAGTACCCAAAGACAGGCAACTCCTGTGCCATGCTGATGACCTAAGGCAGGGGATAGAAAGGCTTCCCCGTGGACGGGTAAGTCAGACAGGGTGCTACAGGTGACCTAAGACGGGGCTATCTGTGTGCTTTAAAAAAGAAAAGGAGAGGACATGTTGGGAGCAGGCACTGAACAGACCTTGTGCATAGGCTGCTTGCCCTAAGTTGCCCTAAGGTGCCCTTTTGTTCTCCCTTTTTTCCTGTGGTCAGTAAGTCACAGGATGTTTACAATATAGCTATTGCTGGAACATTGTTTCAAGAATCAGCTCTTGTTTGAGGTCTTCCTGTTTGGTGAGCTGCTGGGACTCAGATGGGAACCTGAGGATCATGTCCTGACCCCATGGAGAGTAGGAAGTAGCAGGGTATATAAGGCTGATGATTGTCAATAAAGGAGCTCTCTTTGAATGAGGAACCACAGTGTGTCAAGAGTGCTGTTTCACCTCAGCGTCCCTCACCAGTTCTTGTTTCCCGGTTGTGCAGGTCACGGCAGTAGATCATATCTTTAAAGCCAATATTTGAAAGACTGGTACAGGCAGATCTCTGTGAGTTTGAGGACAGGCAGTTCTATGGGTTGGATCTAGGACAATCAGAGTCATAGAGAGAGTCGTTCTCACAAAACAAAAAATTAAACTAGATAAGAATAGCAACTTAATGGTGGGTTAACTTGGGTTCATAGTTCCAAATGTCTTATTTCATGGTCAAATGGTTCCATTTCTTTGAGGTATGGATGAGGCAGAACATCACAATCATGGGTAACATTTTAGGAGCAAATACTCTCTCCATAGCTATTGAGAAATAGAAAGAAAGTGCTTGGAACAAAAAGTACAATTAAGGGTTATGCTAGAACGACTTCTAAATACTCTACCTGCTATAGTTTCCAAATATTTTCATGAGCCAGTTCACTTCTGAGGCTAACAGTGAAGTACTGCAGATATGAATTCTGATACTTATAGCCTAAGATATTCTCTTTAATATACAGCTCCAAAGTTTCCTGCATTGGGCCCAAGCCTTGAGTTCATATATCATAAGGCACATAGCCTATTCAAACACCAGTGAAGAGGTTTCTGGTTGTTGAATTGTATTAGGTTTGATACCATTTTGTTGCCCAAATCCTTTCAAATATTCATTTTATATCCCAGATTTCACAAAATAGCTTTATGAATAGTTAGTCACATGTGGATGTGGGATATATTAAAATCTACCCTATATTCTTCATTAAAATTATTGGGTAACAAGGGGATTCTAATAAGTTTATTTTTACAGGGACTATCCGAGGCAGAATTCCTAGACCCAAACTAAGGTTTAAAATTGAATCTTAATTATTTTTAAGAATATGCAATCATCACCAGCAGCAATTAGCAGAAGAGGAGAGTGTCTAAGCCCATGTCTGAAAAGCCCTATTATCTAGGTCCTAGCCCACAGGGGCTCATCATTGTCCTTTCCCAAACCCCTGAAAGGCACACTAAATTGGTAGCAACATCCTAGGCCTCAAATAATCCCAAGAAAATCCAAGACCAGCAGAGTCATGGCCCCAACCTGAACTGACTGGCTCCCACCAGTGAATTCACAGCACACCTGAAAGCTATGGAACAAGAAGCAAAGTTACACAGGAAGAATACTTTCCAGGAAATAATCTAATTGAAAGGTGAATACCATAACATAGAAACAAAGTGACACCAATACAAGGAATGAATGAAATAAAGTTTTGGAGCTTAAGAAATACCACAGGATAGACAAGCCCTTATTCCAACTAACCAAAAGTCAGAGAGAGTGAGAGAATCCAAATTAAGAAATTCAAAAGGACAAAGGTTACATAGCAAGAGGCAATGAGGAAATTCAGAGAATCTGCAAGTCATACTTCAAAAACATGTACTCCACAAAAGGGGAAAATGTAAAAGAAATGAAAAATTTCCTGAACAGTGACTACATACCCATTTCATAGAATGACCATATAAACAATTTTAAAAAATATGCCCATGAAAGAGAAACCATCCTTAAAAATCTCCCTAATAAGAAAAGTCCATGACCGTGTTGGTTCCAATGCAAAATTCTACCAGATCTTCAAAGAACAGTTATATCCAATACTCTTCAAATAGTTTTATGTAAGAGAAACTGAAGGAATGTTACCAAACTGCTTTTAAGAGGCTACATTTACTCTTAATACCAAGTCTCTCAAAAATCAACAAAGAGACTGAATTACACAACAATTTCCCTTGAGAAATCAATGAAAAAATACTCAATAAAATATTGGCAAACAGACTCCAAGAACACATCAAAAACATTATACACCATGATCAAGTATTCTTCATCCCAGAGTTCCAAGTTTAATTTATCATATGAAATTCTGTCAATGTGATACACCATAAACAAACTGAAAAAAAAACATGATTATTTTATTAGAGGCTAAAAAGGCCTTTGGCATAATCCAAAATCCCTTCCTGACAAAGATGTTGGAGAGATCAGGAATAAAGGGAGCCTACCTAAACATAATAAAAACATTTTAGAGCAAGCCAACAGCAAACATAAATTAAATGGAATGAAACACAAAGTAATTCTACAAAAATCAACAGCGCCGGGCGGTGGTGGCGCACGCCTTTAATCCCAGCACTCGGGAGGCAGAGGCAGGCGGATCTCTGTGAGTTCGAGGCCAGCCTGGTCTCCCAAGCGAGTTCCAGGAAAGGCGCAAAGCTACACAGAGAAACCCTGTCTCGAAAAACCAAAAAAAAAAAAAAAAAAAAAAAAACATCAACAGCAAGGAAAAGCTGTGTGCTTGCCCATAATTTATTCAATATCATACTTGAAGTTAGCCAGAGCAATAAGACAACAAAAGGAGATCAAGATGATACAAAAGACAGAGGCACAATTCAAACGTTCACTATTTGCAGATGATATGATAGTCTATATTAGTGACACAAAAACAATTTGACCAAGGAACTCCTAAAGCTGATAACAACTTGCAGAAATGTCAAAGGATACAAGATTAACTCAAAAACATCTGTAGACGTCTTATGGATAAATGATAAAAGGGCTGAGAAAGAAATCTGAGAAAAATCACCATTTATTATAGCCACAAGTAATATAAAATACCTTGCATAATTCTAAGTAAGCATGTGAAGGCCCTTTATGACAAGAATTTAAGTCTCTGAAGAAAGAAATTGAATAAGATATAACAAAATGGAAAGATCCCCCATGCTCAAGGATAGGTAGGGTTAACCTACTGAAAATGGCCTTCAAGATCCATGACGTGAAGCTCTCTATATTGCTACAGTAACAAAAAAACAGCTTGGTACTGGCATAAAAACTGACATGTAGACCAATGGATTAGAATTGAAGACCCTGACATTTATCCGCACATAAAAACAAGTAATTTTTGACAAAGAAGCCACAAGTGTACAATTGAAAAAATAAAGCCTCTTCAACAAATGGTGCTGGCATAACTGGCTTTCAACATGGAGTATATTGTAAAATGATCCATATCTCTTACAATGCATAAAATTTAAGAACAAGTGGATCAAAGACGCCAACATAAATCCAGTTACTGTGAAACTTAGAGAAGAGAAAGTAGGAAGGAGTCTTAAATGCGTTGGCACTGGAGATCATTTCCTAGATACAACCCCGGCAACACAGATATTGAGAGCATAAATTAACTATTGGGACCTCATGAAACTAAGAAGCTTTTGTAGAGCAAAGGACATGGTCAATAATACAAAGTGACATCCTACAGGACTGGACAATATTTTCAACAACTACACATGTGACAGAGGGCTGATCTGCAGAATATATAAAAAGATCTCAAGAAACTCCACATCAAAATACCTAACAGTCAAATTAAAAAACAGATTATAGAGCTAAACATAGAACTCTCACAGAACATGTTCAAATGGCAGAAAGACACTTAACGAATTGCTCAACATCCTCAGTCATCAGGGAAATGCAAATCAAAATGACCCTGAGATACCATCTTACAACTTTCTTAATGACTAAGAACAAAAAACACTCTGATCACTATTTTTGGAGAGGATGAGGAGCAAGGGGAGCACTCCTACACTGTTGGTGGGAATGCAAACTTGTATAACCACTTTAGAAATCAGGATGCAGGCTTATAAATCCAACTAAAGGAAACCATTTCCCTTCAAGACCCACCTGTACCACTCTTGGACAGATACCCAATATTTTATCAATGATAACACAAAGACACATGTTCAACTGTGTTCGTAGCTGTATTAGTTGTAATTGCAAGAACTCTGAAACAACCTAAATGGCTCTTGAGTAAAGAATGCATAAAGAAAATGTGATACATATACACAATGGAAAACAACTTAGCAGTGACATCAGGAGGATTACAGGTAAATATATAGAACCAGAAAATATCATCCTGAGTGAGGTAAACCAGATTCAGAAGGACAAACATGGTATGTACTCACACATATTGGATATTAGCCTAAAAGCAAAGAATCACCCGACTGTAACCCATAGCTCCAGGAAGGATAACTAGCAAGGAAAACCCTAGGAATGATATATGGATTGCCCAGCAATGGAGACTTAGATAAGATCTACGTGATAATACTGGAAACTAGAGGGGAATGTTGGACAAGGGCTCGGGTATAAGTGCTTAGTGAAACAGGTGGTTGGAGGAAGTGGTACAGAGTTGGAGAGCAAGGAAAGAGATACTATGATAAATGAAAACACCATGGGAATAGGGAAAGGCAGTGTGCTAGAGAGGTTCCCAATAATCCATGAGAATGACTGCACACCATAGACTATTGACAATAGTTGAGAGTGTGCCTGATCTGGATTACTCTGTTGATCTGAAGGCTGAATATACTAACTGTCATGACACAACACTCATCCAGTGACTAATCAAGCAGATTCATAGATCCATGGCCAGGAACCAGGTGCAGCTAAAAAAGAACAAAAGATGAGAGAGAGGAAGGATTCTATAAGAAAGAGATATGGAGAACATTATTGGAAAAAGTACAGAGAAATATAGCCAAAGTGGTCAAAACACATGAACTGTAGACCAGTAGCTGAAGAACCTCTGAGGTGCTGGATTATGCCCTCTGTATAAGCAGTTCAGTTGGTTAGCTTGAACTATTTAGGGAGTCCCCTGGCAGCAAGATTGGGACTTGTCCCCAGTTGGTGAGCTAGATTTTAGGAACCTAGTGACTATTGTGAGATATTATGACCAGCCTTGGTGCGGGAAGGAATTGTTTGGAACTGACTCACCTGAATGTACGAGTCTTTGATGTCTTCCCATGAGAGAACATTCTTGGAGGAGGTGGGAATGATGGGTGGATTGCGACAGAAGACTGGGTAGGGATAGGAAGGAGGACAGTGAAATATTTGGTTGGTATTAAAATGATAAAATTTCTTAGTAAAAATATATGAAAAATATAAGAAAAACTTCATAAATATGATAGAAGCTCCTAAAATATTATGTAAATTCCCTTCAAGAAATGGAGAAATAGACAACATAAAACTGGGAAGAAAAAAAATAAACCCCTAAAAGATAACCAAGAAAGCTAAGAAAAAACAATCAAGGAGATGAAGGAAAATGTTCAAGATGCGAAGACTGAAATACACGCAATAAAGAAAACACAAACTAAACGAATTTTGGAAATGGAATATCTTTGTAAATTAACAGGAATTAAATATGCAAGCATAACCAACACTATACAAGATACAGAGGAAAAAATCGAATGCATTGAACATACTAAACACGAAAGAGATTCAGCAGTCAAAGAAAATGTTAAATACAACAAAAGACATCCAGGAAATCTGGAATAACATGAAAAGAGCAAACCTAAGATTGACAGGCATAGGAGAACAATCCCAGCTCAAATGAACAAAAAGAATATTCAAAGAATCATAGATGAATAATTTTCCAACCTAAAGAACGGGATGTCAATGAAGGCACAAATAGTTGATAGAGAAATAAATAAATCTGAAGAAAAAAAAAGAAAAGAAAGGAAAACATTCCCTCCCCACTAATCATGAAAACACTAAATGTACAGAATAGAGAAAGTATATAGAGAGCTGCCCAGAAAAAGGCCAAATAACATATGAAAGCAGACATATCAAAATTATACTCAGTTTTTGAGTGAGAACTCTGACAGCCAGAAGGTCTTGGATAGATGTTCTGCCGATATTAAGAGTCCATGGGTGCCCCCACCCAGAATACTACACCCAGAAAGATTTCAATCAATGTAGATGGAGGAACAAAACACATATTCCATGTAATCAACATTATTTAAGCAATATTTATCCACAAATCCAACCCTACATAAAGTACTACTAGGAAATTCCCACCCAAGGATGTTAGCTGAAACCACAACAACGCCAGCAATAGATAACTTCACACCAGTCAATCTCAAGGTAGGGAAACACACACACACACACTATCACACACAGCAACCAAATCACAAATAGCAGAATTAACCAACAGTCAGTAGTCATTATTATCCCTTAATATCGATGAATTCAATTAACCTAATAAAAGAAACAGGATAAAAGAATGAATACGAAAAAGGACCCTTTTTTCTGCTGCATATAAGAAACACACATCAACCTCAGATACAGATATCATTTCAGAGTAAAGGTAGAGAAAAGATTTTCTAATCAAAAGACATCACAAAAAAGCTGTTGTAAACATCATGTTATCCAACCAAAATGACTTCACACTAAAAGTATTCACATTTGATAGAAAAGGAAATTCCATATTCCTCAAAGAAAAAAATCAATCAAGATGTGTCTGACCTCTGAACAGCAATGTCCTTAATTCAAGGGCACCCACATTTATAACAGAAATATTAGTAAAAATTATATCTCACATCATCCTCCACACATTAATAGTGGTAGACTTTAACACTCTGTTCTCAACAATGGACAAATAGGCCAGACAGAAACTCAGCTGATAAATATGGGAACTAACAGATTTATGACTCTTAAAATCTTAACAGACAGCTACAGATCATTTCACCAAAACACAAAAGAATATAACTTCTCCTAGGTTCTCATGGGACCTTCTTTAAAACTGACCACATACTTGAAAATACCCCCCCAAAATAGAATAACCAACTTAATCTTATCAGATCACATTGGTTTAAAGTTAGAATTCAACAAATTCAAAAATTACAAAAAGTCTTCATACTCATGGAAATTGAACAATGTTCAACAGTTTCATTCACCACTGGGTAAAGGAAGAAGTTACAAAGAAATCAGTGACTTCCTAGAATTCATTGAAAATTAATCTACAACATAACCAAACAAATGGGAAACTTTGAAAGCAATGCTAAGAGCAAAGTTCATAACACTAAGTGCCAACATACAGAACTAGTTGATGTCTCACATTGGCAACTTAAAAGCCCACCTAAAAGATCAAGTGTAAAAAGAAGGAATTTCATTCAGGAGAAGTAGATGACAGGAAACGATCAAACTGATGACTCAAATCAATGAAAGAGAAAATAAAGGAGCAGTACAAAGAAACCGTGAAACACAGAGTTGATTCCTGGAGAAAATCCATAAGATAGGCAAAGCCTTATCCAAACTAAGCCACAGGGAGACAGATAATATGAAAATCAAAACTCTGAAAGGAGATGTAACAAGAGACAATGAGAAAATCCAGAGAACACTTAGGTCATATTTGAGAAACATATACTCCAAAAAATTGGAAAAGCTAAATGAGTTGGACAATTTTCTTTAAGAGTACATCTTACAAAAATTAATTCAAGACCAGATAAATAATTTACATAGACCCAAAATCCCAAAAGTAACAGAAGCTGTCATCTAAAGACTCCCAAACAAATAAAACCCAGGGTCACATGATTTCTGCTTAGAATTCTAATAGATTCTCAAAAAAGAAGCAAATACTGATACTCCTCAAAATTTTCCACACAATAGAAACCAAAGGAACATTAAAAAACACCATTTTTGAGTCAACACTTTCTTTGACACCCAAGCCACACAGAAGGGATTAAGAAAGAGAATTACAGACTAATCTACATCAGAAACAGGAATGGAAAAATACTTAATAAAATACTGGCAAGATGAATTGAAGAACACAATTGGGATGGTTCAAAATATATAAAATGTATCCTTGTTATGTTCAGTAAGAACAAAATAAAAAACATGAATGTAGATGTAACCAACCGTCTTATTAAATAAGAAACACAGAGCCAAGGTAAAGATAAAAGCCCAAGAGGTCAGAGCTAGGAGCTTACCTGCGTGCTGCAGGTTAGCTTCTTCCACCAAGAGACCTCTCCGAAAAGGAGCTGCTTCCTGTGCATTTGTTTTTAAATAGAGTTCTGTTCTGCCTTCTCATTGGTCGTAAACCCAACTACGTGACTGCCTCGTCACTGCCTGTGTACAGACCTCCAGGTCTTCTATGGTTGGTATTGATTTCAAAGGCGTGTGGCTCCAATGCTGGCTGTATCCTTGAACACACAGAGATCTACCTAGTTCTGCTTACCAAGTGCTGGGATTAAAGGCGTGCACCACCACCGCCCTGGCTTTCCCTATGTTTTGCTAATAGCTCTGAACTCTAGGCAACTTTATTTATTAACATACAAATAAAATCACATTTCAGTACAAATAGAATACCACTATACATGATCTTCTCATTAGATCCTCATAAACTTTTCACAAAATCTAATAACACTTCAAGAGTGAGGTCTCAGAAAGTTGAGAAGTACAAAGTACATATTTAAATTAATGAAGATCAGATACAACCAAGCAACAGCCAATATCAAATTTAATGGAGAAAAAGTCATTCCAATTCTACTAAAATCAGGAAGAAAACAGTTGTATTTCTATTCATAGCTATTCAATAAGGTAGTAAAAAGCAACATGGTATTCAAAATTCTAGATTGAGATATAAGACAACAAAAGTGTGATCAAGGGGATACACACTAGAAAGGAAGAATTGAACTTTGCTATTTGCAGATGATAAAATGGTATACACAGACCACCAAAACTTTTAGGGAACTCCAACAGTTGATAAACAGCTTCATTATTTTGACAGAATGCAAGACTAACTCAGCAAAATCACTAGCCTCCTATATACAAATAATAAAAGGGCTGAGAAAGAAATAAGAGAAACATAACCCTTTATAATATCCACAAATAACATAAAATCTCTTCCAGTAACTCTAACCAAACATTGAAAAGACTGTATGACATGAACTTTAAGTATGTGAAAAAAGAAATGGAAAAGGATATCAGAACATGGAAAGAAACCCCATATTCCTGGAAAGGTAGGATTAACATAGTCAAAATGGTAATCTTACAAAAAGTATCTACAGATTCAGGCAATTTCCTTCAAAATCCCAAAAAAATCTTAACAGATCTCAAAAGAACAATATTCAACTTCATATTGAAACAAAATACCCAGGATATGTATAAACTCCTGTACAATAAATGAACTTCTGGAGCCATCCTCTTCCCTTACTTCAATGAAGTCATAAAAATGGCTTGGTATTGGCATAAAATGAAACATGTGGATCCATGGAATGGAATTGAAGACACTGATATTCATCCATATATCTACAAACACTTGATTTTGGACAAAGAAGTCAAACTTTACTATGTAAAAAAGAAAGCATCTTGAATAAATGATGCTGGCATAAATGGATATTGACATGTAGAAGCATGGCAATAGAACAAAATGTATTGCCATGCACAATTCATTTTCAAACAGATCAAGGATCTCAACATTAATCTAGTTATTATGAGCCTAGAAGAAGAGCAAGTGGGAAATAGCCATGAGCTCAGTGGCATGGAAGACCACTTCCTAAATATAACACCAGCACAACAGACACAGAGACCAACAATTGATAAACGGAACCTTCTGAAAATGAGATGCTTTGTAAGAGAAAGGACATGACCAATAAGACAAATTTAAAGCATACAGAATGATAATAGGTCTTTGCCAAATCCACATCTGACAGTGGGTTGATCTCAAAAATATATGAACAACTCAAGAAACCAGAGGTCAATAGACCAAAAAGTCTAATTAAAAATGGAGGACAGATCTAAACAGGATTCTCAACAGAAGAATCTCATATGACTGAAAGACATTTAAGGAATAGCTCAACATTGTTTGTCTTCAGAGAAATGCAAATCAAAATGACCCTGAGATACCATCTTAAAACTTCCAGAATGGCTAACATCAACAACACTGATGACAACTTATATTGGAGAGGATGCAGCATAAGTGGTTAAAGAATATGTGGTTCATTTGGAATAGCCATCATGACAATTGCAGAAAAATGTATGGAACTAGAAGAAATTATCATAAATAGGGTAGCCCAGACCTAAACCGAGGAGAAGCTAAATAAAAAGGAGGAATCTTAGAGGAACATGAATTCAGGACCCCCAAAAGGAGAAATATTTAAGGTGTCCTAGTTAAGCTGAGAGGATGAATAGTAGGCAGAGGATAGGGTATGAGGACATGAGTGATGGGGATGGCCAAGTTGAATGAGGGATGGAGAGGGAGAGGAATAAAAGTGATAAATTGGAAAAGGGAGATAGTAGGGAGTTAGGAAAAAAATTGATCTAGGGACATTTTCAAGCATGCAGAATGATGACCGCTGCTAAGACTCCTACAAAAAGAGGAGAGGAAGCCTAAAATGGCCTTCTGTGGTAATCAGATTAATGACTATTCTAATTATCTTTGATCATGGAATGTACATCCTGTAACTGATGAAATCAGATGCAATGATTCAAAGCTATGCACTTGGCTGAGCTTCTGGTGTCAGTTGAAGAGAAAGAGTAGATTTTTTATAAGAGAGGTTGGATCACAATCATGATGGGGTGAATCCTAGAGATAGTACAAACACCTTGTTGAAGCTCACTGATTCTTGATTGACAGCAAGGGAGCTGGCATGCAACTGAACTAGAAGCACTGAATGTAAGTGACAGTTGTGTGGCTTGAGTTTGTGTATCTCCTAGCAGTGGGAACAGGATTTATCCAGTGTGCATGAGCTTGTGTTTTGGACCCTAATCCCTATGGCAGTAAGATTGCTCAGAATAATGCCAGAATGAGGGGATGTGGTTGGTGCTGATTCAACTTAGTATTCCAGAGATTTGACTCCCTAAGTGAAGCCTTACCCTTTCTGAAAAGTGGATGGTGTCTGGGATAGTTGTAGGGTGGGGAAGAAGAAAGTGAGCAAGATGTATCTGGGATTGGTATGTACACCGGGAAAAAATTAAATAAATGAAAGGGGCAAAATCAGAATATGTAATCCCAAGACAGATATTGATGAGTCTGTTATTTAAATTTTATTTTTGGGATTGTCTGTTTTATTTTGGACATATTTAAAGCAATAAATGCCTTAATTTCCAAGTTCCCTAAGAGACTGACATATAAATGATAGAGGCAGGTTTTAGTAAGAGAAGAGACTCTTTACTTGTTTTATCTGAGTCAAAATAGTATCATAGGGCACATTAGTTAACAAAAAAATCTATAACTATATAGACCATCCTATTAGAAATTAAACCTTATTAATTTTTATTTTAGTAGGATATTAATACTGAAATAAACATTATTTTAAGTATCAAGCAACAGGAAACCTGAAGTTTAAAGACATGGATTTAAGTCTTATCTTGTCCACTTGTTTTTTGTCTTATGGTGTACTAGTCACTTAGAATGAGCTTCATGTTGTATACATGCTGTGACAGGTTTAAGCTGCTGCAGTCTAACATATCTCAATGGAGGCATTTCCATCAATACTGGATGGTCTTGTATGGTAGTGTCGGGATCATATGTGCTTTAGGATTTTATGGAACATCATCTTATTTCCTCCTTTTCTTTGGTAGAGATCTCAAAAGACGGCCGTCTTCATTATTATTGTCGTCCTCATCATCAGGAACAGATTCCAGGAGTAAGTAGCTATTCTCAGAATCCTTTGAGGATGTTCCCAAGTTCCCCTGAATTCTTGTGTATACTAGGCACTTGATGGGCCATTTCCATGGTGTGTGCTTAGAAACAGAACTGGTACATACTGTGTCCAAGCCATTGCTAGAGCTCTCATTGCTTTGGCCCTTCCTCCTCCTCTGCCTGGCCTGGAGGTGAGAAGGAGTTGGTTTTAGAGATAAAGACTGTGAGACAGCCATGAACACATTGTCCTCAATAGTGTCCTTTTTCCTGGAACAGTCCTGGTCCTCAGAGAGAACAACACAGTCAGGTTCCTCCACCTGTTTCCTGGCCTTAAGTGGATCAAGAATTCTATCAGATACACATCCACTCCGAAGCTTGTCTTCAACCCCTTCCACCATTTCCTCTTCTATGTTATAATTCTCAGATGTTGTCAGAGTTTCCCTTCATTCATGAATTTGGTTTTACTCACAGCAAAATTTTCCATGGAGCAAATGTGTTTGAATTTTTAGTCTTAATGTCAGGCCCACTTTCTCTTTGCAAAATGTTTCTTCAATCAGCACTTCAATTCTTGAATTCAAATAAAATTTGTCTCCCCTCACTGTTCTTCCAGCAACCTTGAATTATCTTTCTTCTTTGTGCTTTTTGCTCTCCTAGACTTGGACAAGGTCTTCACTCTCTTGGCACTTCCTTTAGCCATCAAAAAGCTCTCATTCCCATTCAAGACTTTGTCAGAATTTGAACAAACATCTGAGTTATTCCAGCCAGTATTGGTGATATTAAACTCTACTTTCTGGGAAGAGCCTGCCTTCAGTAATTGGTGGTTTAGATTCATGACATTGTAATTATTTTGTACATCAGACTGTAGAACTGGGTTCACCATGCCCCTTTGCTTTGCCTTGGTGAAGATGTCCTTCTGCTTTGGACATTTCTCTTTTGAATTCCTTTTAAAGGGTTGTGATAATGTAAGGTTGGATACTGAATGGGAATCTTTTGGACTACTTAAGCAAGTGGAATTGGCAAGAAATTCGGCCGGGGCCTCCAAGAAAGTATTCTTCTTCTCAATGTTGTGTTGGAAGGTATCTTCAACCAAAGAAATCGCCCTAGCCAGATCTTCAATAAGCTGTGTGGTCTGCAATGTCTTTGGGATCTCATGTTCATGGTCAGGCAGAACTTCTTTCCTTGTCCAGGCTTGAAAGGCCATCACCAGAGCTTTACAACCAATGACCAGGTAAGATGCAGGGCATCTCCCTTGCACTCACAGACCTCCAAGAATGTCCAGGATTTGCTTTCCCACAAGCCAACATATGGTCTCAAAACTGGGCAGCATGAAGAGGTCTGCTATGCTCATCTTCTTCTGTATCTCATAGGCTTTGAGCTGCATTCCCATGTTAGACTGTGTAAGAATTTCCCCCCAAATGCTAAGCAATCCACAGGGGTCAGCACAGCATGATCCATCCTGCAGGAATGAAAAGTGTCTGACCTTGCTCCACAGAACACTTGTAGCATCTGTCCACCTAGTCACCAAAGAACATCTCTTTTCATTTAGAGGATTTACCCCAACACTCAAAAAGAGTCAGGTTAGCATTTGTTGGGTGGATCAGAAAGAAGATCTTCTCACCCTTGAGCACATGATACCAGAGTGAAGGGGCACCAAATTCAATGTGAAAATCTATATCGCTATACTGCACACTCATAAAGCAACACTTATGTACATTAGGTCTTTCAAAGTCACATTCTTCTGGCCATAAGTTTTCCACCCAGGAAAGCTTACATACTATCTTAGGTATCTCTACAATAGTAGAAAGCCTGGTATTAGAGAATTTCAATTGTTAACATTGAAGACTTTTTCCCTCTTCCCACTGTAATAATATTTCACAAAATCACCCAGCATCATCTTGCATCTAGCCCGACAGGCCACATCAATTGCATCAATCTCTTTGTCGGAAACAACTTATTGTTCCACATCTGTGACAGTGAATGATATTGGGGGAAGCTTCATCCCCAAACCATCCTTCTTCAAGACAAGGATGGGTCTACTGAAGCTATTCACTTGCAGGAATTGTAATGTCAGTTGTCTTCCTGTGGGCTTCAAAATCACATCCTCAGAGCTCTCAAAAGGCTTACCCTGGAGCTGGTGAATAAACAGAGGGCTCCCAGTCTACACTGGTTCCCTCTTGAGACCTGTGTGCTCTTGAGAAGATCCATGCTGTTTTTTCATAATGGAAGGACCACGTAAGACCTCACAGTTTGGGCAGTGGTAAATGTCAATGTCATCAGCTTTCTCTTCCTCAATGCCAACACAACCTCCATGAAACCAATCCTGGCACAGATCACACTCAATCATGAAGTGGTTCTCTTCATAAGGCTGTCCACAGAGGCAATACACACACATTGAGTCCATCTTCACAAGTTGAAATGTCTTTGTAGCACACCAAGACTTGTGGTGCTAAAAGAGGACAAAAAGGTGGCAGCAAGTACTTCCATGATGATCAGTCGCTGGGACCCAGCCTTTAGAATTTCTGTCTATGAGAGAGATCACATATAGTTCTTGGCCCTGCTCTCCCTTTTAGCCCTTCAATATGCACTTCCTTGGCCCTGAAATCAGTGGTAACTTTCAGAAGTTTCCTACAAATACCTGAAACCTCTCAAGCTGGTCCTGTAACCACTTTGTTGCTGGCCTCTTGCTTTCTGGGTTCTAGAATTCTCCACTCCCAATATCAATATGCAAATTACATCATAAAGAAGGAGGGAAGGATCTTGGGAGGAGAACCTCTCTGATCCTAAAAGTGGACATGACAAGAAATGTGAAAAGCCATTGGTGTCTGGTCAGGTTATCTGAAAGGTACCTCAAAGTCTTTAAGGTCAAGTCAAATGAGAACTACTGTTGAAATCACTGTCCTGTAGTTGGATTCTAAGACTTACCATGAACCTTTTCATCATTTTAATATCATTCCTTCTGAGCAAGTTTTGATTTTCATTATCCACTAACCTGAAATAAACTTACATTTTACAGATGATAGGTATGTCCTCACACCTGGTGATAAAATGGATCTCTTCAAAACTGTTGTCATTGAAGAAGAACATTCCCTCAAATGCCTATACTAAAGGAAGATTTTTTTTCATGGCTCCAAATCTCAAGTAGCCACCTCAGACTGAGAAAGGCTCTCCTGTACTCCCATTTGACAAGACATATTATCTTTGATTCTGAAAGTGACAAGATTGTCCTTATAAATACAAATACAACAACTTACAGGGAGCTTTTTATATGTCCATTCCTGAAAAAAAGATTTTCATACCCCAAACCTGACAGAAATCTTCTGTATTGTAACCCCTCCATTGGACCACGAAGTCTAAAGCCTGTGGGCTTTCCTCCATGGGGGCCCTGAGAAAGCCCAGAGACTCACCTGCGATGGCTTCTCTAAGCAGAGCCTGAAAATGATTCCCATCATACCCCACACCCAGTTCACACAGGAGGAGCACTCATTGATTTCTGGAATTGTCAAGGTAAACCTTGGAACCTGGCCATACTTCTAGATGCACATACTGCATTGCTTTCTGCCTGTAGCCACCAGGAACCTCAGGACAGCCTTCCAGATGCAATTAATTACCCAGGGTTTTGTGGGCAGAGAGAAGGGACTGCAGACAGGGATATCAAAAATGCAACTGCTCGTGAGCTAACTTTGAATAAAGTCGTCTTCTCACCAGGGACCTGAGTTCAATCCCCACACTCACAAAGTGGTTAGAGAGAACAAATTACCATAAGTGTTCCACTGACTTCCACAAGTATTGCACAGAACACTCATCACACATTAATTGGTCAATTAGTTCTTTAATTAATTATAGATGGTCTCATTTTATAATTTTTATAAAATCAATTGTGCAATGAGATTAAAAAAGAGGGAGAGAGATGGAATTGGTCAAGTCATGGTCTTGACATCACTAAGATTCCAAATAAATTCCTCCCTTTCATGTAATAAAACAAAAGTAGAGACTTTATTTATTCAATCAAAATATTTTAACCAACTATGATATGCAATGAACTAATATAAATTAGAAAATGAAGAAAGATCCTCCCTTATGTTGGTAGATATTGTATTGCAGGAATGAAAGGTATTTGGTTATAAATACTACTCTATTTATGTGCTCTATTTATCTATTTATGAATTGGATATTTTTTTCAATTGAGATTTTGGCATCCATGTTCATTACAGAGTACATTATTTTTGCTCTGGGTTTCATTTAAAACCCACAGCCTGGAATAGTGAAGTATTCAATCCTGATGACCAGAGTTCAATCTTTAGGAACCCCATGTTGGAAGGGGAAATTGCATCATGAATTCTCATGAATTCATGCCTACAAAGAGAAACAAAGGTAAATAGGTTTCTTGTTTTTAAGAAAATTGGGACTGTAGAGATGGTTCAGCAGTTAAGAGCACCTGTTATTCTTTCAGAAGAGTTGAATTGGATTGCCAGGATCCCACATAGCAGTTCAAAACAGTCATTAACTCCAGTCCCACAGGGACAGATATATTCTATGTACCACAGGCACTGGACATGCAAATGGTTCACACATAGGTGTTCAGGCAAAACAGCCACACATATGAAACAAATGCTGATAGAGGGAGAAATGAAGGGACTATGGAGAAACAAGGTACTAGGAGAAATACCCAGAATCCACAAGGACGAACCCTCCTTAGACTACGAGCAATATTGGAGAAGGTGCTTGAAAATGCCTAGCCTGGGAATCATATTGGTGAATACCTTAACTGTCATCATAGAAACTTCATCCAATAACTGATGGAAGCAGATGCAGAGATCCAAAAGCATGCACCCTGTTAAGCTCTGAGAGTCCAGAAGATGAGAGGGAAGAGGCATTAAATGAGTAAAGCTTGTGGGCATCAAGATCTTGATGGGGACATCTAAAGACACAAAAGAACCAAGTTTAAAGAAATTCAAGAATTTTAGTCTGACAGCTATGGATCCTGTACGGTACTGACTAGACCCTATGCATGGGAGGCTCTATGTATTTAGCTGGGCCTGTTTGAGGGGCCCCAACCTCATGATCAAGTTTATTACTAGTGTATGAGCCAGCCTTCTGGAATCCATAACCTATGTTCAGACCTTGATCACCCGTGAAAAAACATGGAGGGACTTGGTCCTGTCTCAATTCAAAACACCAGACTTAGCTATCCCCCCATAGGTAAATATACCCTGTTTGAGGAGATAATGGGAGTGGCAAGAGGGAAGAATGGAAGGAGGGATGAGAGGGGATCTGATGTCCATTTGTAAAAGGAATAATAAGAAAAGGAAAAAGAAAATGTTCCTTACCTTGGAAAAAGCAATTAATTAATTTATCACTTTCTGTCACCCTATCTGAGAAAGGTGCTAGGTATCTGTCACAAACATAAATTGTGTTACAGAGCATGATGTAAAGGAACCCTTGTCTACAGATTACTATGAAAGAGAGCAAGCACCTCCAGCCTCTTTCTTCAAGCCTTTGGATTCATGTGATAATTTAATACATCCATAAACACATTTGATGGCTGAATTCAGAGACTCCTCTAAAACACCATGCTGTGATGGTATTTTTGGATACCAAAATGATTTGAATAGGTGATATGGTTCAGATATCTAGCAATAGCTGTGGAGAAAACATGAGTCTCTGTTGCCAGAGTTTTCTATATTTAATCAGAGACAATTAGAATTCCCAAAAACATAGGCATGTCAACGACCCTGTTTTCATGGCTCTATGATTATTTTGATAAGGACACAGAGATCATAACCTGGAGTACAGCTTGAATGTCTAGTTTAATCATCAATACCAAAGTAAAGGGCAAGAATAATCACATGAAATCCAGGGGATAAAATGCTTCCTAAATTCACCTCATGTATGCCACATCCAACTGAATTAAGGGCTTTTACTTTCTTGGACTGAGGGAACTTGTTAGGTTGTTGAGGACCCAGGGAGTGACACGAATAAAGTATTTGGAATATAAATTGAAGGATTTTCTGTTAAACTACAAATTTTTAGACACAAGGAAGCAAATAAACCTGAAATTCTGTGCCATTCATTGTGAATATTCTTGAATGAACAAAAGGAAGCTGGGATTTTGAAAGATAAAAATCTTAAGACTTTCTTTTTTGCTGTTTTGTTTTGTTTTTCAAATAGAACATTTATCAAAATATAATTTTTCAAGCTATAAAAAGTATCGCAATAAAAATACATTTAAATGTTATGAAAATATATTCAGAAATGATCACAGAAATGAGATAGAAACATATTATAAATACATATATATAGTAACTAAATAGTTGGATATTAAACCATTCACTTCAAATTAACAATGAATTAAACAAGATTTTGCAGATAAATTAGATGTTTGAAACTATTAAAAATAAAAACAGAATCTCCAAAGTTATGTATGCCATTATAACAGTTCTTAGAAGAGATACTATAGCTACCATTGAAATAACTTCTAAAGAAACAGTTTGGTATTCCTTTAAAGAGACTAAAGGTGATGATAAAATTAATCTCTTGCAAGTACAAGAAAGAAACAAAAACATAACAATAATCAATGCAAGATAAATCAAGTCTATGCATGTAGGTCAATGGTAGAACACTTGTAAATCAAGTAGAATGTCTTTTGTTAGATTCAAGTATCATAAAAAAACTCCATGGAAAGTCAAAATTGAAAACAATTAAGGATGTTAATAGTTGGGTACTTGAAAATAATTATGAAACCTCTTAGTTATACAGAAAATAATATAATGTACAAATGGTCTGTATCAGGGGAGAGAAAAGATGAATGTAGGTAGAACAGAACTCAAAAAGTTAAGAAAAGAGAGTTCAGCAATGAATCTGAGACATAAAGGATGTTCGCAGAACATTCAGGTCCCTGAGTGTGATTCCAAGGACTGGCATAGATCAGTTTTGAGATAACGTCTTCTTTATCTCTGACAGGTGTGTAAGATGGTATCTCAGAGTCATTTTGATTTGCATTTTCCTGCTGACTAAGTTTTTTGATCAATTCCTTACATGTCTTTCTGCCATTTGAGCATTTTCTTTTGAGAATTCTCAGTTGAACCCTATCCCTTTTTTAAATTGGACAGTCAGGTATTTTCATCTATAGTTTTTGAGTTCTTTATGTATTGTGGGGTTCAGCAATGGGTCAGAAGTGGAGTTGGTGAAGAACATTTCCCATTGTGTAGGCTGTACCTTTTTCTTATTGACCATGCCCTTGGCTCTACAAAAGGTTTTAGTTTCAATAAGTCCAGTTCATGAATTGTTGCTTGCAGTAACTGTGCTTCTTGTATTATATTGAGGAAGTGGTCTCTAATGCCAAAGCATCAAGACGACTTAGTAATTCCTCTTCGATTAGTTTCAGAGTGCCTGGGTTTATTTTGAGATTTTTGACCTACTTGGACTTAAGTTGTGTGCATGAAAACAGATATGAATCTATTTGCAGTCTTCTACACGTTGGCATCAAGTTATGCCAGCACCTTTTTTGAAGATGTCCTCTTTTTTGTATTATATACTTTTGTGTTTTTTTTCTTTTTTTGATTTTTTGAGACAGGTTTCTTTGTGTAGCTTTGCACTTTTTCTGGATTTCTTTCTGTAGACCAGGCTGGCTTTCAATTCACAGAGATCTGACTGCCTCTGCCTCCTGAATGCTGTGCTTAAATTTTGTACAACCAGAGAGTGGTTTCTTTTTTAAAATTACATGTTCATATGTGTACAGAGTGATGTCAGGGTCTTCAATTCTATACCATTAATCTACATTTTGGTATTTATGCCAACAACAAGATGTTTTTATTATTGTAGGTGTATAGCAGATCTTGAAGTCAGAGATTGTGATGCCTCCAGGGGTTCTTTTATTGTACACCATTCTTTTAGTTATCCTTTTTTTGATAGTTGTTGAATCTTTGAGACATGGAACTTTACTGGTTGTGATACTGGTATGTATATAGTTTGGGTGTAGATGTAACCAAGCGTCTTATTAAATAAGAAACACAGAGCCAAGGTAAAGATAAAAACCAAAGAGGTCAGAGTTAGGAGCTTACTCGCGTGCTGCTGGTTAGCTTCTTCCGCCAAGAAACCTCTCCGAAAAGGGAGCTACTTCCTGTGCGTTTGACTTATAAAGAGTTCTGGTTTTTCCTTCTCATTGGTTGTAAACCCAACTACGTGACTGCCTCGTCAGGGCCTGTAACTACGTGACTGCCTCGTCAGGGCCTGTCTGTGCAGACCTCCAGGTCCTCTATGGTTGGTATTGAGATCAAAGGGCGTGTGTCTCCAATGCTGACTGTATCCTTGAACACACAGAGATCTACCTAGTTCTGCTTGCTGAGTACTGGGATTAAAGGCGTGCAACACCTCGCCCAGCTCTTGCTATGGCTTGCTAAACTCTGACCTCTGGGCAACTTTATTTATTAACATACAAATAAAATCACATTTCAGTACAAATAGAATACCACTATATTTGGGCATACACCTATTCTGAGATTCACAAGAGGCCACTGATTCTGGGTCTGTGGAGATATGAGGAGGAATGTTTATAGGTTCTTGATACTATGAACCAAGCCATATCCAGCTGCTGTCCTTTCACTGTAAAGACAAAACTCTATCCTCTGAACCACAGCAAATCCTTTCTACCTTATACTGCTTCTACTAGTCCTCTTCTAACTGCAATGAGAAACATGACCAGCATGAATCTGGAAATGGAATAACATTGGGGCTGATTATTTTAAACTGCCAGAGAAACCAACCTGTGTGACTTTGTGAGGAGTTTCCGGCAAGGCATTGGCTACATCAGTTTGACCCAGGGACAAATCTGTGGGAAAATATTGGATGGCTAAATAACATACACAGCTCAACTCCAGGGAATGGCACCATAGCCTTCTTTGTGACACAGCTGTGAAATATTTTAGACAGATAGATGAATTGTAAGCAAACATTCACCCCGAGCTCCTTCATTTCTCCTGACTTGATGATAGATGATACAAAATGAGCTGCCTCAAGATCCTGGCTCTGTGATTTTACCAGTAATAATATACATTAACCTGGAAGTGTAAGGCAAAGAATCCTTTAGCCAACTATGAATTTTTACAAATGTTTTCCATGGCTCCTAAAAGAAAGTTCAATTTTCTAATACTGATTTCAATTAATCAACATTTACTTCCCCCTTTTTTGAAATAATTTTGTGAGGTTTATTTGATATCATTTGATCACATTCATATCAAAGGCATCCTTGTTCTTTACCCACCAAGGTGTCTGTTTTTGTTGATAGAACCCTCCTCTCATGACTCTGGGATGACTTAGAACATTAGGATTGAGACTCTTAGAACCAGGTCACCTGGATGAGCAAAAACAAACAGTGTCTTCTTGGGCACAACAGTGTAGATGTTCTTATGATATCAAAATCTCTATGAAAGCAATCACATGACATATGGAAGTTCCAGTCACACAAAGTCTTGCTAAGAAGCAGAAAATTAGCATCAAGTTCTTCTCTGAGCTGAGGACATTCAGAAAGTTGACAGCTGCTGGGAAGAAATAGTCATTTTAATTTAAAGGTGTGCTTAACTAGTACCAATGGATGGACATATACTCAAGAGAATACAAGGAGCATAAATCAAACTCAATATGTTAAAAAAATCCTAGACTAAAGTAAAAATTATTCAAATGAATACCAAACCACTATTACACATTGTAAGTCAAGGAATATTTGAAGTTTTAAACGTGTTAAATGTCCTCTAGACGTAATAGTAAAGAGTTCTCAATTATGTGGGAATAAAAGGTGGAACATCTTTACCTTTGTAGTATCTTCAATGTTTCCTCCAAAATTAAAGAAAATTTCTGGCAGTGTCTGTCCTGTCTGTCTACATATACTGCAAGATATATTGTTGTTTCTACATTGGACTCTCTAGTATTAAGATCTGCTTCACGATCAAGGAGAAAAGAAACAATCCCGGTTTCCCAGCTCTGTAAGCTTGTGAATATTTTAACAAAGAAAACATTGTTGATTCCAAGAATTCAGCATACACTTCCCCCACCTTCACCACCATTTATATTTAAGTGATATTATATTTACTTATAATCCAACCAATTAAATGAACTCAATGTGTGAAATTATTCAAATTACCTTCATCAGTGAGGTGGAACTTTGATCACACAGGGCATTATTCAAACACTGTTTGTTTTTGCTCATCCAGGTGACCTGGTTCTAAGAGTCTCAATCCTAATCTTCTAAGTCATCCCAGAGTCACAAGAGGAGGGTTCTATCAACAAAAACAGACACCTTGGTGGGTAAAGAACAAGGATACATTTGGTATGAATGTGATCAAATGATATCATTGCTCAATTACAAGGAAATAAACCAGATGCAGATAACCATATCACCATGCAAAGTGGAGTGCAATTCTGTCGGTATGAGGGGTATTTTTTTTCATTTTCCTTATTAAGAAATTTTCTTCTCACTAAACATGCTATCCATATACTCCCCCTCCTCCCTACTGCGACCCCCAGTCCTCTCTTAAAAGCTAGCCCACATCACCACATTCCCCAAATCCAGATCTCCCAAAGGAGACAGCGAAGGCCAGCATACTGAGGCTAGGCAGGTCCAATCCCCTTCCAACTTCACCAAGGCTGTGCAAAGTGTCACACCGCAGGCACCAGATTCCAGAAGCCTACAAATAGCCCAGGGACAGATCCCTATTCCCCTGTCTGGGTTCCCACCAAATAGTTGGAGCCAAAGAACTGTCTTCTGCAACCACAGGGCCTAGTCCAGGGTCAGGGTATTGCACAGCCAACAGTCCACAGTTAATGGACTTCCACTAATGTGGCCAGTCATCACTGCAGGTCCTCCCTTCATGATCTCCATGTCCCTTGCCTGCACTATCTCTCCTCTCTCATGAATTGGATTCCCGGAGCTCAGTCTGGTGCCTGGACATGGATCTATAATGCCCTCCATCTGTCACTGGCCAAAGGCTCTATGATGACAGGTTATTTGCTAAAATGGTCACCAGAGTAGACTGGTCTAAGTACCCTTTGTACCACTGTCAGCAGAATAAGGTAGGGTCATCTTTGTAGATTCCTGAGAGCCTCCCCAGCACCCTGCCTCTTCCTATTCCCATGATGTCCTCATCTATCATGGCATCTTCCTCTCTGACCTCCCACTCTGTCCCTGTTCAGCTAGATCCTCCCATTTCCCTATGTTCTCATTTCTTACTCCTCAACCTCTGCACTACACCCTTCCCAGTCCACTCATGTAGATCTCATCAACTTTTCCTTCCCTGGATCATGGAAGTGTTCCTCCTAATGTCTTTTCCTGTTAGCTAGACTCTCTGGAGTTATGGATTGGAATCTGGCCATCCCTTTCCTCACAATTAGTATCCACTTAGGAGTGAGCA
>CABHPQ010101630.1:0-10446 GCA_902168405.1 Peromyscus aztecus
ATCTGTAACCCAGCACGGGAGGAAGCAGAGAGCCCCTGGGCTGGGCAACCAGTCAAGCTGAGGCAGCAAACTTCAGGTGGAGAGAGACTTTGTCTCAAAAATAAGGAGGTGGGGCTGGAGAGCCGGCGCAGAAGTGAAGGGCGTGTGGTGCTCTGGCAGAGGACCCAGGTTTGGATCCGAGGGAGCATTCACATCAGGGAGCTTACAGTTGCCTGGGGCTCCAATTCCAAAGAATCCAAGACACTCTTCCGGCTTCTGTGGGCACCAGACATGCACATGGTGCACTTACACACAATCACACACAGGCACATACACACACACACACACAGACACACTAGTGATGCATACACACATGCTGCACACGCACACACACACCCTGCACCCCTCACATACTCCATATGATATTAAAAAAAAAAAAAAACAAAACCCTCCCTCCATCGCCTCACCCTCATTCTCTCTAAAAAATAAAAGTCAGGAAACAAGAAGATGAAATGCTTTAGTTTCAGAGAACGGTTAGGGATTTATGCCTGGTCAGCAGTGAGTCTAGAACGTTCTCTTTATACTCTTTCCTGCCCCTGCCCCTCTCCTGGCTCTCTGCTCTGTACGCAGTCTTGGAACAGGTGATGGCATATTCAAACCTTGGGATAAGAGGCAAAACAGTTCTGACCCTCCTGGCGAAGTGAGCAGAGACGGGGGCTCTGATTTTAAAGGGCACCTCGGTCCTCACCACCATCAAAGCTTCATCCGCCTGTGAATTAGAGGGTGTACCCTCAAACCATGGCTTTCATTGTCCCGCCAAGGGCTTACATAGACTCGGGAGTTTTGATAATTCAGCTATTTCAAGATGGAATATTTTACTGAGTTTAGCAGAAAACTGGGAGCTGCAATGAAAGAAAAAAACCGTCGTCCTGCCTTTAATCTTATTTTAAAAACGTTCGTTCATTCATTCATGCATTCATTCGTTTTACTGAAGCAGCAGCATTTTCTCCTTTCGAGGGGGGGGGGGGGATAGTCCAGACGGCAATACTTGTCACCTCCCTGGAAGGGCGCGTGCTCTGTCAGATGAGAAACATGTGGGCAGCCATGTACAGTCCAGGGAGACAAGAGTATGCACATTCGCAGTCTTGATCACACACAGCCGGGCCACCACACAAAGAGAGCCAAAGAGAGAGCATTGCAGTTTCTTGGAAGATCTGGGGCCTGGAAGCCCACCCTGCAGGGGCATGGAGACACACCGTCACGTCAGTCCTCACTTAAAACCGACGTGACCGAGTCAGTATTCAGCCTTCATCTTGAAGATAAAAGCATGCACGGTGCTGGTAACTAACACTAAGATCACAGGTGAACTCAGCTTCAAAGCAAATCTCCAAACAAGCAATCAGTCCGTCCCTGCACCTGGACAGAACACACCCCCGGACCAGGAAAAAGAAATCCTGGTGGCCCTAGTCTAGGAGAGCGGCAATGTCAAAGTCAGACACTAGATGGCGATGTTGGCACAGCCTGCTTTTTCTGAGGGTTCGGACCAGCCTTTGCAGGCTTTCCTGGATGAAGGAAAAGCACAGGAACACGGGGAGTACGCACCAGGAAATCAGTTTCATGGGGGCGGGGGCACATTATATTTTTAATAGTATCCTTTCTTTACTACGAGCAATAAAACTATCCTTTGTTAGCAATAACTATCTTGTTACAACAAAAGTGAGTTGGAGTTACTGGAGGGAGAGAGCCCTGGTCTTTTCAGCCAAGCTCTTCTGTCATGGGGAGCAAACGCTTCCTCACACAGAAGCCTGGAGTCCTGTGTTCAACCAGCTCCCGGCAACACTGACTGCTATTCAACTTCCAGAGTGGGAGCAATTGACAGAAAGCCTTAACCTCTCAAATTGCCAAGGCTGGACCTTGACAAGAATGGCTGCCTCTTCCTCCAGCAACTAGCTGAACGAGAGGATGAGGGCTATGACACAAAGAAGGCTAAGCTCCTAGAATAAACGAAGTCATGACCACGCTGGATGTTAGCAATGAAATTTCAAAGACAATAAACTTAAGGGGGGAGCTGACCTTACTAATGCCCTCACATTAGCGTGAGAAGTGAACAGCACAAGGCAGAGGAGAAAGAAGGAGGTAACAGCCGACGAGATCTGAAGCAACATGAGTATCAGTGACATTTATTGTGATATAAAGGAATGGCAACTTCCGAAAACGCTGGCACAAGGTAAGGAGGGAAGCAGACTGAGACTGGAAAATACTTTGGGGAAAGTGTTCAACCACATCTGGTTTCCAAACACTGTTCACAGCAACAGCCCCGACCTGTGACAAACGTCTCACTGGTCTACGATGAAGAGGAAATAAGAAGCGTGTAAAAAGAGCAGCAGGGGCCTGGGGAGATGCTCAGCAGTTAAGAGAGCTCACTGCTCTCCCGGAGGACCCGGGTTCCGTTCCCAGCACACACATCAGGTGGCTCACAACTGACTTCCAGGGAAGCCAATGCCCTCTTCTGACCTCTGAGGGCATCTGCATGTACTGGTGCATATAAACTCACGCAGATACATGTACAAACAAATAAATGAATAAACATTTTAAACTGCAGCAGGTGTCTTGAAAGAACTTAACTTTTATTTTCATTTTTAGATTTTTTTATTTTGGCTCAAGCTTTACTATATAGCCAAGGATGATCATGAACTTATGACCCTGTTGCCTCTATCTCTTGAGTGTGGGGAGATCAGGCATTCACCACAATGCCCCCTTCATGGGATTCTGGGGGGGTCGAACTCGGGTCTTTGTGCATGCTGCGCCAGCTCTTTCCCAAGTAAGCTACATGCCCAGCCTTAAAGATTTTACCTTTATTTTCACATTAATCTTCTCTACCTTATTACAACAGAAAGTTCTTTTTTAAAAAAAAAATTAAGCCTTCTTCTATGGTGTGGTCATGCAGAACTACATGTGTGCTGTTGGTTTCGTGGTCAGACCTTATGGTGATCAATCTTGATTGTCAACGTGACTGGATTCGGAACCAACTGGGAGACACGCCTCTAGACTGCGTGTTTCCAGAGAGCTGTAACTGAGGAGGAAGACCCACCTTGAGCATGGGCAGCACCACCTCATGGACTGGGGTCCAGCCTGTGTAAAAATGGGAACAGGAGAGACTGAGCCAAGGCACCAGCACTCACCGTTCTTTGCTTCTTTCCTTGGTACACAACGTAGTCGTTACTTGATGTTCACACCGCCATGGCTTCCCAGCCATGGGGGACTGTGGCCCCTCAAACCACGAGACAAAAGAAAGCCTCCCTGCCACGTTGCTTTTGTCAAAATAACAAGAGGTATTAATACAGACCTAACTTGGTAAACCCTAAGCAGGCATTATTATGTATATTATGTTGAAATATTCCTGCTCTGGGTAATATAGAAGTCTGGGAAATGGAACACTCGAACAGTCCACTGAAGAGAGAAATAACCAGCCAGGTGTCATGGGCTTATTCTTGCATCAAATGTCTGTAGTGCCTCTCCAGTGGTCCAGACTTTTCACTGACCACTGTGGCGAGCAGTTAGCAAGACACTACCTTCTAGAACTCTCCAGCAGGAAGGTGCAGGGAAGCCAAGAGCCTAAGAACACTGTGCAAGGGAAGGGTTATGTTCAAGAGGACGGTATAGTATGCATGAAGCCATGCAGATGGTACTTTTTAACATTTTATTTAAATTTTACCGGTATATATTTTTAGCACCTAGCTTGGATGAATAGGGTGTATCTTTCCTTTAAAACTCAACTATGAGTGTCTGTCACTATTGAGTTGCTTTAAAAAAGGAGAAAACAAAAACAAACAAGCAAGCAAACAAACCCCACATATCCATCCCCAACTGTGCTAGTGCACAGTACCGGTTTCTGCCCAAGGCACGTGGCTGGCTCTCTCTAGGTAACGTGCCATAAAAGGATTCTGCAAGGATGGAGCCTCAGAGGTTGTCACAGGTAATATTTCATAAACATCTTGAAAAGATAAATCAGACATACAAAGGGAATTCTTTCTTACCCAGTCCTGGAAGAAGGAGCAGTCTAAGGGACCCATGAAGGACAGAGAGCTGGTCACTTTGACTCTCATGGGACACTCCGTACCTCCTGGGGTCCCTGGACATGGAGCTCATCTTGGCTCTTGACAGCATCCCCGTCTTGACAGTGAAATCAGCATGAGGGTTTAAGTACTGGAAGCTGAGAGGACCTGCCCCAGCTTGGGCTGGTTTCCATGGTGACACACTTGAATACTTATTGGTCCTTTAAGACCAGCAACGTGGATAATTAAATTATTAAAATGAACTATATTTGCTTAGAATGTTGCGGGCTGACACACACGCACACACACAAAATTAAAAGTCCTATCACACACACACACACACACACACACACACACACACACACACCGGGGATGGGGTGCAGAGCGAGAGCAAGCCACATCCCACCACTACACTGAGACTGTTGGAAGTGTAGATAAGGGAGTTCTTCTAACGCATTTCTGGGAAGCTGACTTTACAAGATGTTTAGGTCCCCAGGATCGGTGTTTCAGGCCTTGACTAGCCTCTTCAGTTCTCTCACTGGGATCTGAGTTCTCATCGCTGGGCACCTCTACGCCTTATTTTACATTTTCAATTCATTTCAGATTTACAGTGTCTCCTTTGCCTTTAATATGTCTAGTTACTTTTGTCGCCCTGGTCCGACGTGAGCACACATCAGTGCTGTGACTAAAAGACAGTCCACTTTACTGCACGGGGTCTTCTATCCCTTGCCTCCCTCTGCTGGATCCCCACAGGTCAACCTTACTCAGGTCTGTAGTGCAGACTGTGCAAGGAATCATCCTGTGCTTCCACCATCTGACTAGATAACGGCCTTCCTAAACCTCAGTGTCCACCAGGTTCCCAGGCTTTCCTTCCGCCTGGATTCTTTCATGAATGGATCAGTCCCCCATTGATAGAGTCTCCTCTTTCCGTCATTCCATCAACAACTTCCTGTGCGCCAGCCACTCTAGGGAAGTCCTTGTGCAGCTCTCAAGGACCACCTTGGAACAGCCCTCAGGGATGCTGGAAGGCCCAGCAGGAGGGCCTGAATGAGGCTGTTTCCAGTTGCCTTCTGTGCTCTCTCCCTCCAGCCCTCTCTTCTTTCCTTCCTACGTAAATTTAACACGAGGTCTCCAATTAAAATCCTCATTCCGTGGTGCGCCATCTCCATGGACCCACACAAACCCTCCTTGTGATGTACACACGTGTTATTTATTTATTGTAATAGATAGTAGCCTGAGGGAGTACTTTCAGTGGACACAAATCCTGTCGGATGTAGCAAGAATCTTAAAAGGGTCTTATTAATAAAACAAACCTGAAGCCAGGTATTGGGGTGAATGCTGGAAGATCAGAGAAGCAGAACAAGCCACAGCTTCCTCACCTCGCCAGTTCCTCAGCTGATCCTGTTTCCTCAGACTGAAAGCCTCTGAGTCCTCATCCAAATGGATCTCAGCTGAACTGCTGCTCAAAGCCTGAAAGCTTAACCAGCCAAAACGCTTCTAGTTTCTGGTCTTCACGCCTTATATACCTTTCTGCTTTCTGCCACCACTCCCTGGGATTAAAAGCTCACTTTCTGGGATTAAAGGCGTGAGTCACCATGCTTCGCTGTATCCTTGAACACACAGAGATCCAGGTAGATCTCTGCCTCTGGAATGCTAGGATTAAAGGCGTGTGCTACCACTGCCTATCCTCTAAGTTTAGTATTGTGGCTATTCTGTTCTCTGACCCCAGATAAGTTTATTAGGGTGCACAATATTTTGGGAAACACAATACCACCATACACCCCCTTCATCTTCTCAGGCTTTAAAACGCCTTTCCATTTCCAGGGTTCTTCCTGTTGCTCTATGTATCATAGGCCCGCTGCTCATCTGCTTTATAATATTCCCTGCTGTGTGAAACTGTATCTGTTTTTCCATTCTGATAGCAGGGAGCTCCCCCACCCCCTTTTTTTTAAAGAATGAACATCTTTTTTTTTTTCATTTTGAAATTATTTATTTATTTATGTGTATATGTATGAACTTATGTGAAGTCATGTGCGCCATGTGTGTGGAGGTCACAAAAGCACATAGGATCCCCCCAGAATGGGAGTTACAGGCAATAGTGGGCCATTATGTAGGTGCTAGGAAGTGAATCTGGGTAAGCAGTCTTAACTGCTGGGCTCTCTCTCCAGCCCTAAGGATGGACATCTTCACATATGACTCCTTATAGACTTCTGGGAGACCACCTCTGGGATGGAGGCCCAGATGTCCCACGCACAACAACCTTCGGGTTCTCTAGCAGAACAGCTGGGTCATTGGAGGTCAATATTGCCGATCTGTCCTGATGGGACCAGTGGCGGCTGTCCACATCTGCCACAGTCCATATCCCCAACACCAGAGCCTGGGGATCCATGTACTCCTGTGTTTGTGGGACATGAGCTCCAGCTTTGTGATATGGACTGATGTCATAGGTATACCAGCACAACTTTTGTTTTAGTCTGTATTTCTTGCAAACGTGGGTGTGTCTGAGGATTTAATCCTAGGCATGAGACCATTTTCTATTCCCCTGCTCATGAACCACACGTGTCTTTCCTTTGAGGACATTCCCATTAGAACTCCTGAGTCTCTATTGGTTCTCTGCTATCTTTGTCCACGATGATTTCCACTAAACAGAGAAGTTCACTTGACATCATTCAATCCATCCACTTGAGCCTCATGCTTTCTATCTGGGGAAGTTTTATTTAAGAAGTCTGTTCTCATCTCAGAATTACAAAAATAGTCTGCATATCTTTGACTAACTTAGCGCTTTTAGCATTCATACGTTCAGGTGTTGCTCAAGATAGTCATGGGAATGCAACCAGTGGAGTTCTGATGAAAGAATGAATAGGCCAATAAACACAGCTGGGAGAGACATCTGCACTCTGCCTCATACCACGTGGGTGGACCGACCTCTCCTGCCTGGCTGATACACACACACACACACACACACACACACACACAGAGAGAGAGAGAGAGAGAGAGAGAGAGACAGAGACAGAGAGACAGAGAGTTGCAGCTCTAATAAAATGTATTTAAAAGAAGTTAACCAACATAACTTACTACATGAATTTAAAAGTTCTTATTTTTAATCATATTTACTACATTTTATAAATGTTTTTCCCATTTCTCCTAAAATAAAGAACATGCTCTTTTAAGCCACTCAGTACATTGGACAAAGACTGTATATTGAAATCAGCAAGAGAGAAATACCCAGTCACGTGTAAAGATGGACCCATCAGAGTTTTCTCAACAGAACACGTAAAAGCCAGCAGGGCTTGGAATTGTGTACTCCAAATTCTGAAAGACAACAGTGAGCAGCCAAGACTACTATACCAAGAAAAACTATCCGCCACAATTGAAGGGAAGGAAAACCTTTCCATGAAGAATACAGGTTAAAGAAACTCGTGACCACTAAGCCATCTTAGAAGATGCTTGACCGAACCCTCCCTCCAGAGTGAAGCATAAACACATCCTGAGGACTCTTCCCTGTCTTCTGCAGCTTGTCCCTCCCTTAGGATGAAAACTTCAAGAGGATGATAGTGCCATCTGCCTCTGGAACATGGCCTGTCATCAGTATGTGTTGAATAAATGAGTGATGGACAGTCATTGAGGAAGATTTAATATATACGAAGCTTTCCTTTGGGAACATTAAGCTGTGGTTTTTTTCAAGTGTGTTTAATAACACTCAGATCCCAGGAGAACATTACTAGCACAACTATTTCTCTAGAGAGACATTTGTTTTCCTGTTATCTTTCTTGAATGTAGACGGCTAGGTTCTGTGTGGGAAAATTGAACAAGTTTAATCCACACAAGATTATGAACTCTCTGAGCCCTAGTAAATCAAGATTCAAGTATATGAACAACAACAACAACAACAACAACAACAAAAACAACCTGTTGATGCATTTTCTTCATGGCTCTTCCATAGCATATTTATCTATCAGTCTACAAGGGAAGAGGTTTCAATTTTGAGACCAAGGCCAGAGCATGCCTTTCCACTCACCTAGTGCCCAAACCTTCATCAGATGGCTGCTAAGGAGCATTTCCACCCATGGCCCAAGCCCAGCTATCCTGATTCTTTTCAGGTTACAGCTTCTATGTTCCAGAATTTTTTCTGGAGATAAACATGTGAGGTAGAGTGAGCTATGCTTACAAAATAATGCGAACCATTTTGCTGCACAGTGTACGGGTAACATTCTAGTGAAGCTTGTCTGGCGAGTCAAATGCTTCCCCCAGACTCTGCCAAGCTTTTCAGAAATTTAATTAAAAGTGGCTTTGATGGTGTGTCTCCAAGGGAAACCAAGTCCTGGGGTTAACTTAGAAGAAATGAGTACTTAAGGCCGACTGCTATGATGGACAAGGAGAACACAGTCATGCTTTGAGACACTGGAGCAGTGCATGCCAAAATACAGCCAATGGCCTGAAGACTTAGTCGAGAAATACATTTCTTTGAAGCAGAGAAAATGAAATAATAAAAGTGAAAACTTTTCATCCACTGTAACTTTTTGTTTTGTTTTGTTTTTTTGAGACAGGGTGTCATGATTGGCTTTGCCAACTTGTCACAAACCTGGGGGAGAGGGGCATCTTAGTTGAAAAAGATACCCTCCACAAGATTGGCCTATAGATAAGTCTGTGGGGTATTTTCTTGATTTAATGATTGACGTGGGAGGGCCCCACCCACTCTGAGCCGTGCCAGCCCTGGGCGGGTGGTTCTGAGTTGCATAGGAAAGCAGTCTGAGAAAGCCATGGGGAACACGCTGGTTAGCAGTGATCCTCCATGGCCTCTGCTTTAGTTTCTGCCTCCAGGTTCTCGCCTTGAGTTTCTGACCCGACTTCCCTTAGGATGTGGTATAAGCTGTGCTGTGGGATGTTCTGTATGGTAAATGTGTTGCTAATAAGACACTGATTGGCCAGTGACTAGGCAGGAAGTATAGGCGGGACTAACAGACTAAAGAAAGAACAGGAAGGCGGAGGGAGTCTCTGCCAGCCACCGCCAGGACAAGCAGCATGTAAAGATGCCGGTAAGCCACGAGCCACGTGGCAAGTTATAGATTTATGGAAATGGATTAATTTAAGATATAAGGACAGTTAGCAAGAAGCCTGCCACGGCCATACAGTTTGTAAACAATATAAGTCTCTGTGTTTACTTGGTTGGGTCTGAGCGGCTGTGGGACTGGCAGGTGAAAGAGATTTATCCTGACCGTGGGCCAGGCAGGAAAACTCTAGCTACAAAGCTGAGAGTTGTAAGCTAAAATAAACCCTTTTCTCTTCACGTTGCGTTTGGTCATGGTATTTTAGCACAGCAATATTAACCCTTCCTAAGACACAGGGTCTCACTTGTAGCCCAGGTTGGCCTCAAACCTTTGGCAATCTCCCTGCCTCAGTCTCCTGAGAGTTGTGTTTCTAGCCGCACACCACCGCATCCAACCAACACAACTTTTTAAGACGAGCCCTTCAAAATATTCCCTTAACATTGCTGATCCCTGCAGAGGCCCAGGTTAGGCATTCTGTGATCTAAATTTCAGTAATAATAGTTGTTTAAATACATGTTATTTATACACTTCAATCAATTTTCACACAATTCTCCATAGCGTCTCTGTGTATTGCCCTGGACTCTAATTATGTTTTGTGGAAAGAACACAGCTTGTGTTCAAGCTCAACTTGAGCAGGTTAAACTTTCAATTAGCATGAAGTTTGGCAGAGATTTAATCCTTCTGTGGGTCAATTTGTGATACTATAAAATGGAGCTAGGGCTATTAGGTTGCTACGAGGGCTGGATGAGCTCATCCATGGGAGTGTTTGCCAATCACCATCTGGTGTGAATGAGGCCAGGGGTGGGGGGGTGGGGGGTGGGGGCGGTGAGTCAGAAGCGAAGTTTAAGGGACACCAAGACATTCAGCATCAAAATAATATTTCAATAATAATAAAATTAATAATAAAAAAAATAACCCATGACCGACAAAGTGCCCGAAGCCTTAGCTCCGGGTCTGAGAATGTGAAAGTTAGCATCATGTGTTTGATAAAGGTACAAAGCAAACACTGGTCCCCCAGCCTGCCACTGTCAACTGTTTTCCAGCCGCTGGCTTCAGAGCTGGGTTGCTCTGCCTCTGCTTCCTCCCTGTCCAGCCAGAAGCTGTTTACTCCCCGCCCTTTGCCTCAAGGCAGCAGCGCTGTCTTCATGACCTCTCCTCCACCTTTCTTCTTCACGTACCCTGCTTGTCCTGTAAGGGGCGCTGTAGTTCTTTGGTTGTGTGGAAGAGCGTTTTTAAACTCAGTTGTCTGGATGCTAGCAGTATTTGGCGGCCCCAAAGGCTGTCTCTTTCTGAAAGCGACATGACACCTCAGAAGGTACAGCCCCTGATGGGGGAGGCTCGTGTGCCATCCAGTCAGGTGGCAA
>CABHPQ010101641.1:0-13724 GCA_902168405.1 Peromyscus aztecus
AAAGTTCTAGAGAAGAGTCATATCCCCAGTGTCACAAGGCAGAGAGCCTATCCATTTGTTCTGCATCACCTATGGCGAACAGGTCCTTGTTTGTGTCTGAGATGAAATAGGCAGACACCCAGTGAGTTTTCCTCCACATTCAGTGTTTACCACACAGACAGGTCCTCTCTATGTCAGCTCAGGTGGCATAAACTTGTACACATAGTCCAAAGACATAAGGAAAGGGAGAATAGAATTTTAGAGTTCCAAACCTCAGATAAGGACTCTGACATGTATGTTTGTGTGCCTGTATCTGTGTGGCAATGTCCGTGTTGACTGAAAGGATTAACATACAACCTGAGATTGTAAGTAAGGTATATGTACATGCATGTACAAGAAGTCTCTGGCAGTACAAATAAATAGAGATGAGAGATTGATTCAAAATAATCAAGAAATTCTAAAGGAACAAATTGTCAGACTTGCAGGAAATAAGCAAGAATGTTGTGAAATGTGTTTAGCTTGGAGTTAATTGGCAATTTTTGGGCCATATAACAAATCACCTGCTTCTTTCTCATAGAGAGAATGCTGGCGGTGAACAGATCAAAGAGAATTTGATTGAACTGAATTGTCACTTCACATGGGTGCTGTGGTTTGATGACCTTGACATACCTGATTTGGAGTTGAGGCTCTATGAAGAGCTTGAGTTCCTAGAATTCAAAAACACAGTGGGAATGCTCAACCTCTGGGCCTATGTGAGACACCTGAAAGGCCAGCATGAGGAAGCCCTGAGGAGCTTGAAAGAAGCAGAAGCTTTGATCCAGAGAGAGCAGTTGGGCCAGAGAAGCCTGTTGACCTGGAGCAACTGTGCCTGGGTGCATTACCACATGGGCAGCTTGGCAGAAGCCCAGACCTACCTGGACAAGGTGGAGAACACATGCAAGGAATTGGGCAGTCCCTTCCGCTATAGTATGGAGTGTGCCGAGATGGAATATGAGAAAGGCTGGGCCTTGCTAAAATGTGGAGGACAGGATTGTCATCGAGCCATGGCCTGCTTTCAAATGGCTCTGAGAGTGGAGCCTGAAAACCCTGAATACAACATTGGCTATGCAGTTGCAGCCTATCACATAGACTTTGATGAGAATACTATCTCTCTAGAACCCCTAAGGAAGGCTGTGAAGTTAAATCCAGAAGATCCGAATATTAAAGTGTATCTTGCACTGAAGCTTCAGGATGTAGGAGAAGCAGCTGAAGCAGACACACACATTGAAGAAGCCCTCAGTAGCACATCCTGCCAACACTATACCTTTCGCTATATAGCCAAGTATTACCAAAGGAAAGGCTTCATACACAAGGCTCTCCCTCTGCTACACAGGGCCTTGCAGGCATCACCTGCCTCTGGCTACCTGCATTACCAGCTAGGGCTCTGCTACCATAGACAAGTGATGCAACTGAGGACATCCAGTAATGAGCAGGCCAGAAAGTTTGTGGCACAACTGGCCCTTTTTGAATTTCAAGAGACTGTGAAACTCAGGCCCAGATTTGAGATGGCTTATGTTTGCATGGCTGAAGTACAGGCAGAAATTGGCCAATATGAAGAAGCAGACACAAATTTCCAGAAGGCAGTGAAAATGAAGGAACTGAACAGGAATCTTGAGTGTCACAAAAAGCAGAATATTCATTTACGCTTTGGCCATTACCACGAATTTCATCGGAAATCAGAGGACAAGGCGATCACCCAGTACCTAATAGGTCTTAATCTGAAAGAAAAAAACTTTGTCTGGAGGAAACTACTCGCAGCTTTGGAGGAAGTGGCCAGAAGATGTGCTTGCCAGCATGGTCGACGTGTGAAGGGCTATAGCTTGCTAGGCTTTGTCCACAAACTGAAGGGGGACGAGGAAGAGGCCATGAGGTACTATGAGACAGCTCTGAAGTTCACTGGGGGAATGAACCCTAAGTTTTGAATGCAGTTCACCTCTGTGAAGTGAATGTACTCATAACTGAGGTTTCCCGGCCTCCTTCCCAGTTACTTTCTCCAAACTCTTTGTCACCCTTCATTGTGGTATCTGAGGAACATACACCCCACTGCTCCTGCTCTTACTGACCAGGAATGACCCTTGCTGATCCGCACTCTCTTGAGCTCTGGGATCCTAGGACATCTTTTCCTCATGTCTGTCTTGGGAATGAAAGTCTTCCATCCTCTGCCTGCCAGTGTCCTGGACAAAGGGGTCTTCTCCAAGGAAGCTTTCACTTTAGGTCAGCACATACTCTTAGTACAGTGCAGTGTCAGAGAAAACCAAGTGAGCAAAGGGGAGAGTTTGAAAGCTGAGAGGTCTCGCCTTACTGCAGAATCATTCACAGCTAATAAGAGTCTAAATTTGGGGAAAGCCAAGCAGAGGAAACATGCTGGGACCGAAAGACAGAAGATGATATAAGGAGATTTGTGAAGTGTTTCTGTGCTATTGATAGTGTATTATATGTGATGTTTTCTGCTCAAGTAAAATGTATTCAGTAAAATTCCTTGAATCGATAAGTCTTCCAGTGTAATTTGTTGATAGATGGAAAGGATATCCCTTCAGTGTCCTCAAGAAGGCTTGGGATAGCAGAATCAACAAACAGAAGTCTAGTGACAGGCAGGAAAGAAAGTTCTGTACATAAACCCTGCAAGGGGTCTGTGTAAAGATGAAGGTTATATTCCATTCTCCACATCATGGAATAGTAAGGGTGACTGATGCTGCCTTGCTACCTGACAGCTGCTGTTTGTCATTGTGAATTGTGGTTCGGGATGGGTTTAGGGTTCATTCACCTGATACTTGGGGAAATACCTCTGATATTTTTAATAGATGTTTCTTTGATAAGCCAAAATCATAATTATTACATTCAAGCAAAGGAAAACTCTCAGGATTCATAATAGTGCTCCCTAATAGTCTCAATGGATGCTGAGAAAGAGCAACTGAGGGACAAAAGGTTGGTTGGAGAAGGAAAGATTGATAAACAGCAGGAGGTCAGGCAGTTTGATTCACAAGCTGGGTTCTGGGAATATGGCAGACTCTTCTCTTCCAAGAGGGCATTTTCACACTTGCCCAGGGGGACACACCTTTACTAGGTTTTTCAAGAGATGATATGTGTGTCAGACACTGGATGTTTCAGACACCTATGTGTCCTGTTGTGATTTAGTTTTGACCCCTTCACTTGCCTCCATGAGAGCTGTAGTCTGGAGGGTCTAAACTAGAGAGCACAAATGCTTAAAATTCCCCCCTTGATTAAAGTGTCTTGTGGTTCCTAGGTCCTGGGCTCAGCAAGCCCAGCATGCACCCATGTGCTCTGTGTCTGCTGACCCACCCTCCCATGCTCAGGAGCACTTCCCCATCCTCTGCATCTCCTCTCTGCTTGTTCCTGCTGTTTAGCTGTCCTGTCAGCTCTTTGGGGTTTTCTTTGCTCTTCCTGATCCCCTCTGAGTAGAGTCTCCTTTTGTTATCCTAGTCTTCCCATTCACACAACTGCATGGATGAAATACAGCAAGTTGAGGTGTGCCCTCCACAGCTGTGCAAGGAACAAGCATGGGTGACACAATACACTCGCACACAGAGAGGGAGAGAGAGAGGGGGAAAGAGAGAGAGAGAGAGGGAGAGGGAAAGAGGGAGAGAGAGAGAGAGAGAGAGAGAGAGAGAGAGAGAGAGAGAGAGAATGAGAAAGCCGACAAATACATGTGAAATACATTAAGTTAATAAAGTTAAGAAAAACCACTGTGCATTATGTTTTTGAGTTCAAGCTATAACTAATAACATCCTTATTAATTAAATGTAGATTGTGTGTACTTAGTTACCACTACAGTTCTAAATGCTCAATGGTGACCTGTAGGTCAACGTAGGACAAATGTCTACAAACCTGACTTTCCGTGGACTGACAATGAAAACTCCATAGCAAAGATGTAGAAGCAGGTAAGTGAATGTGGATCAGTGTCTTATTTTGTGCCCACGCTTGTTATGGCCTTAGCAGGAAAGCATCCTGGGATCACCCGCTGTCACTGCCATGCTTTCCTTCAACTATAATTTCCCCAAATGGCACAGCAATTTCTCCAGTGCTTGCTAATGTGACAGAAGGACCAGAACACTGATATCAAGCTGGGGGTGGAGTGGGCAGTGACCTCCAGCTATTGGATTTGTTCCTAAAGTGATAGGCAGCCAGGTCACTAAGAGCTACTCAGCATAGGCTTAAGATAAAATATTTTTAAAAAACAGTAATGGCTTTGACCAAGTCATAAGTATTTTTCTTGGAACAACTTCTGTAATGCTGCATATTTGTACCATGTCAGGAGACGTGTGTTAACATCTCTCTGCACCCTACAGTCAATAGAACATACATAATTGCATTCTTTTTCCATGTGCATTAGGAAAACACTGGCCATCATCTTCTCTAGAGAGTCACCAAGAACAATAGGTACAATGTAAAAAGGATACTGCACCTGGGGCCCCTCACCATACACCTGAAAAATGGCCTGGACCCTCAGCTGAGTCCCAGATCAACAGTCAGGCAATTTCAAATTGATAGAGGATGCCTAGGACCTTTTTGCCCCTGGTTCAAACAGAGGTATTCATCATAATCATTTGATAATTCTGATTTGATTGTTTGAATGATTGATTTTTCTCAAAAAGCATTTCTCTGTGAATCAGTTTTGACTGTCCTGCACCTCACTTTGTAGACCAGGCTGGCCTCAAACTCAGAGATCTGCCTGCCTCAGCCTCTTGAGTGCTGTGTTCAAAGGCATGTGCCACCACCACCTCTCTTCACCGATTCTTTTAAAACTGATTTTAAATCTGATTGTGGGGTGTGTTAAGTTGGGCTATCCAAGAGCATGAGCAAAATTCATTTAGATGTTCTCTAATTATTCTAACATGTAGTGAGGATTTAAATCTGCCAGCCCATTCTAATAACTCACTAATGATCCTGGAATATCGCAGCTAGCAGAGGTTACATGGTCTTTCACCAAATGTCAGTCACGTGCAGTTGCTTTGGATAACTGGGATGGATCTGATAGCCTATGCTGACACATCATTTCCTAGAGGTTTCTTTATTTTGCCATTCCCATTTATCTGTTCTCTGTGCATTCTACACACCCACACACACACACACACACACACACACACACAAACACACACACACACACTCACATGTAATCAAACATACACATTTGTAGGCACATGCAACCACATACACTTAGCTATTTGTTTGTTCTCTTCCTAACACTATTTGTCCAGCATCATAAATGGTTCCATTTATTACAGAGACAAAGGGGGAAGAGGTGAAATTCCAGCCTGAGCCTGAACCACACAGAACCGGCACCAATGTCACATTATAGGAGTAGGGGAAGAATCCCTTTTGGTCCTCTGCTTGCCATGGACTGTAGTGATTTGGAAAATGAAACACTCCAATATATATCCATGGAAGTATTGTGCTCAAACATGATTGGCTTTCACATGCATGTACACAGAGAGTTGTCTTTTACCCCAAACATGAGTCAATAATGTTTTAGAAGCTGACCTAGTTATTAGGAATGTTTCCCACAAGCAGCATTCTACCCACTGTTTCATAATTCTGTGGAGCTGAAATGATAACAAGGATAATCAGCAGCAGAGTATGATCAGACAACATTAGAACACTCACTCTGTGCAGTGAAGGATTGAAAAATGAAAATCTTCCTCTTCTTTCCTGTTTCACCTTTTTGAACATATAGCTCGGAACTATTAAAGAAAGAATCAGTTTGTTGCACTTATGGGCTCTGTCCAGTGGATCAAAGTTTGGTGACATATCCTCAAAATGGAATCAGGAGTGGCTTATAAAATGGGGTCTCCTTTAACAATGGACAGCCTGAAAAACCTACAACACGGAGTAGCTTAGGGAAAATAGAACATGTCCTGAGCTCAACATGCTTCTGAGAAGCTGCCTGTAGGGCAGAGGCTGGAGTGACTCCCATGCACTTGAAGGTCAGTTCAAGGAGCTCTGTGCAGGGCAGTTACAGGGCTGGTTCAAAGGAGCTGTATGTGGACTCTCTGAATCACTCAGTTGTCCTGTAAGTGGATGAGCAGACAGTTGTCACAGTCAGTTTCACACTAAGCTAAGGCTCTAAGAGAGACAAACTCAATGCACAGACAAGCCAATTTTGAGTAAAGACCCATATTCACCTTGGTCCTTCAATCCCATGCTTTTAAAATGTATTGTTCCTGTCCGTTTCTGAGGTATGTGACAGACTTGTGAATGTTTGTGATTGTGGGGTACAAATGTGTATCACTGACTGTGAGAGACCAGTATTGTGGGGATTTAACAAGGAAACTCCATGTAGTTAAAAGGAGGTTTATTTTGGGGTAACTTACAGCCAGTAAAGGGGTTGGTTACAAGATCTGGGAGAGGTGAGGTGTAGTCCAACAGGGTTCTCTGGAGAACTCTGACTTCCAGCATCCAGGATCACAAGGAACCAAAAGGGCTAGTCCATATGGATCTTCAGTCTTAAGGGCTCCCATCTCAGCCGGACCCAGGGGCAGGTCATAGGTAGGAGTGGTAGTTACCAGAAGCCTCACTAGGGGTAGTGCTTCTAGGTCAAAGCTGGAACAGCTACCCACTAAAGACCAGGTTCCATAATCTCTCAGGGTAATGAAAGGAATGCCTCAGCCAGGTGGTGGTGGTACATGTCTTTAATCCTGCACTTGGGAGACAGAGGCAGACAGATCTCTGCGAGTTCAAGGCTAGCGTGGTCTAAGGAGCCAGATCCAGGTAAGGCGCAAAGCTACACAGAGAAACACTGTCTGGAAAAACAAAAACAAAAGGAATGCCTCAGAGTAGTGAGGGATAGGAAATTTTTTTTATCTGACGATAATTAGGAAATTTTAATATATCTATGACTGGTGAAATAAGGAAACACACATGCCTTCTGATGATAACTTTCTCTTTTACTTAAGAAATGGTCTCTGACTCTTTCTCTCTCCACACTGCTACATATCTCCACAATACTGCACACAACCACGTATCTTTACATACATACATATTTCACAGGGCTACACATCTGTCTGTTCATACATTTCTCTTCTGCATCTCTTTTCTACACAGCTTCTTCTTCCTTGCCTCCACTCAGGTACAAATCTCCACACAGCCACAGCTGAACATCTCATTTACACAGCTCTCTCACCAGACAGCCCTTTACACAGTTCCTAGGCACAGCTCCTCTACATAGCAGCAGCTCTTCCACACAGCTCTCTCTCACAATCACTCACACACGTTCTTCTGCTAGATTACTCACTCACTCTTTACTCACTCTTTCACCCTCTCACTCCCTCACACTTTCCTCATGAATCTTCATCACTCAGCACACACACACACACACACACACACACACACACACGCGCGCGCGCGCGCACACACACACACACGCACACGCACACACACACACACACATACACATACACACACACACATACACACACACTTCACTCACATTCTGCAGCAGCTGTCACATAGCTCTACATGGCCATCTCTTGCCACATCACTGCTGCCTCTCCACAACCAAACTCTGGACAAGTATAAGTTACATTTTCAGGGCCCCACCCATTCTCACAACACAGATAAGTCATGTAGTTTCTCTTAGGATAGTAATTTCACATTGACCCATGCACGCAGCTCTAAGTTGGTGAGGGGTCCCAGACATTAAACCATTGGCTGCAGCCTGTGTGGTCAGGGCACATGAAGAAAGGGAGCCACTACAAGACTATGTCTTGATGTAAACAGCCTGGCCTTGATTTAGCAATGAACAACACTGGGATTAGTCTTTGTGTATTCTCTGTAGGGGCAGATTAATCTGTTTTGGACTTGTCTAAGGTCTTCACAAAATGAATTAAACGCTGTAATGGATACAGAACATTGTTACTTACCTGTGTCAGTAAAGAAGAATACTCTGGTAATATTTCTGTTCATCAGAAGTATACAGCTTAAACAGAAACACACAGCTAAATGTGTGTACAGAAATGTAACACACTACCAAAGCACCATGGAAAGCATCCCACAGCTCTTCTTATTAGGGAGGCATACCCGTGGAATCTGTGAAATTACAAACAGAAAGGAACTGGTTTCCACAGCCAGTGACCCAATGGCTTTGCAATGTGAGACTCCCCATTAGGGACATACACATCTGGTGGGTCGACTTGTCAGACACTAGTTGTCACCTGCCATATACTGCTATGGCTCTGAGCAAATGTGTCATGACATATTGTGAAGGTCACAGCATAACCCTACAGATTTAATTCTCTGCCCCAATAATGATTCTGGTGACTGATTCCAGGAGGCAGACTTTATAAAAAGCATTTAAACTCTGTGTCACACACCTACCACCTCACAGACACATACTTCTGGGTTCTTCATAATTAAACTTCATTGGGAAAGTGGCCAAATAACACCCATCTCCAGTTCTTAACAGCTGATTGAGGTTTAGGGATAAAACTCCCTGGTCAGGGAAACTTTCACGAGAGTTTATCATTCTGTCAAGGAGATGGAGTTAGATATTTAAGTCCTTTTTAATGATTTTTATATTTGGAGGAGTGAAGGACAGGCTGTTTGGGGACACAGCAATGAATGGTCAAGCTAAGGACCCGACACCAATAGGGCTGTGAAAGTAGGGTACCAAGAGCACAAGACAACAGACTAAGGGGGATGATCTCAGCCTGAAACAATCTGAGCCCCACCTTCTGCAGTTTCCTACACTGGTCACAGTCTTTAGCATAGGATAGCATCAAGGCTATGAATAAAGCATTCTCTAGAGATTCTATGCTTGGCTCTTGCTTATGTGGCTGTGACTGCTAGCAAGAGCCCTTTACAAACAGACACCTCAGGAGAAGGTAATAGAAAGCAAGACTCCATGACTGTAGTCTCTGGGAAAATGGCCTAGATAATCAAGGGTAAACTCCAAAAGCCTCTTATAGACTGAGAAGTTCTGCAGAGGGAAGAGTACTTGAATGATCACACCTGCAGAAGTTCCTAAGAACAGCCACACATCATACCAGCTAGGATCTACCCCTTCCAGACTGCAGGGGAACTCACCTGCAGATGGACTCCTCCATCCCCAAACTTCCCCTTTGCCATGCCATCAAATCCATGAGTGTGGTCTCAGTTCCAAGCAGATAGTGCAGAAATGCAGTTCTTATGACTGAGGAACAATGGTGTTTGTGGATATGCCGGGCTGGGTCTTTATGTCCACATCACCTCCATTAACATCCTAACAGCATGTCCTGGTGCAAGGAAATCTCTCTCTCTCTCTCTTGATAGTTGAATGGAACTGGTATGTCACTATGTTCCAGATCCCCTCTTCTTATTGGTTCAGAGGAGAGAACAGAAGAACCACACCTGTTTGCCCTCAGTTTCCCTGAGGAGAAACCTGCAGGCTTTAGTTTCACTTTCTCTTTCAAGTTCCTACAGTGACTAAAAGCACACACACACACCACAGCTCACAGAGCTGTCTCCCAGCCCTTCTCTGAGAATCCAGTTGGTGTGGAAGACCAAAAGACAGCAGAGAGTCAAGGCAGGATTCTGAGGAGCCTGTCCTGGTGAGAACCCAGAGAACTGCTGCCACCTTCACAGCAACCATGGGGTAAGGATTTCCCTGCTCTGCAGTTTGAGGGAACCCATGTAGCTAGAGTTTTCCTGCCTGGCCCACAGTCAGGACAAATCTCTCTCACCTGCCAGTCCCACAGCCGCTCAGACCCAACCAAGTAAACACACAGACTTATATTGCTTACAAACTGTATGGCTGTGGCAGGCTTCTTGCTAACTGTCCTATATCTTAAATTAATCCATTTCTATAAATCTAGACCTTGCCACATGGCTCGTGGCTTACCGGCATCTTCACAAGCTGCTTGTCCTGGTGGTGGCTGGCAGTCTGTGACTCCTTCTGCCTTCCTGTTCTTTTTTTATTCTTTGTTAGTCCCGCCTATACTTCCTGCCTAGCCACTGACCAATCAGTGCTTTATTAGCAACACATTTGCCATACAGAACATTCCCACAGCAAACCCAGGACACAAACATTTGCTTGTGTCCAGGTCTGACTGAGTCTGCTTCTATTCCTTTGTTCTGTCTTCTGCCTTCTCTTTCTACTACTGAAAAGGGAACAAGGATGCTAATTGCCCTGAGTGTCCAGGGACTCTGTTTAATGGGTGTGCTGTTGGTAGGGGTTGGAAGGTTGACAGCAAGCTGGCTTTAGTTTTTAAGGCTGTCTCACACATGTAGTTGGAAACACCAGGGGCGACTTTAAGATGTTCATCTCACAGAGAGAGACAGTTACCAATGAGAACTTCAGGAATGGACAAGTTACCATTCTACCTATTTAGAGGCCCTAAAGAGAGCAGCTGCTTAGAATGTCCTCCTTCTAATCCCCTTACCCCATCCTTCGTTCTCCTTGAGATGTGCTCATCAGATACCCAAAGGACCTCTTGAGATGATATTCAAGGTTTGTGTGAATACATATGACATATATATGCATTGCATATGCAATATATACTATATATATATATTCAAGAAATACTAGGCACCCAGTGGAGTCTTATTCCTGTGAATGGCCCTGGGTTTTTCTGTTTTAAATTGCCATTCAGATTAAATGTGCCAGTCAGTGGAGGTGTTTGCACTGACTCTTTGCTACTGTGAGCATCTCTTGACTTGGGGGATTATTCTTCTGACTTTATACATAGGACTATCTATCATGCATGAATATGGAGGAGGCTGAGAGCTGTTGGAGAAACATGACATAGAATACAGAGTTCACAGTGGTAGAAAAATATGGAGCAAAAATTAAGTAGAGTGTAGAAGTCTGTAGAACCTGTCAGGTGATGGTTATTTTCATAGACTCAGTGACCCAGATGCTTAAGACTTTGGTTTGCAAAGGCGTTCCTGCAGAATGAGAATGGCTGGAGATCTCCAGCTTCATAGGGGATCCTGAGAAACCACAGGGCTGTGGGATCCTGGCTGCTCTCTGTCCAGGTTGCACACACAAATGGCTCTTGCCCATGTGCTGCTCAGCTTTCCTACTTGAAGGACTTATGCACAAGTTCATGTGCCTTCTCCTCAGGAAACAGGTCCCCAGCAGGATCCTTGTGAGCCTCTCAACTACGCTGATCTTCTTGAACAGCTGGTGTTCAGATTTCAGGTGATTTTACCCGCCCTGGCAATGCCTTTATTTCCAATAAGGTGTGGGCACAATCTCTAATTCACTGTGCAGTGCTTTGGGCAGGGAAAGCAAAGAAAAGCAAGATTGAATCTGATGCTCCTAGACATAATTAATCTGCCTACAGAAATCTCTCCATCATTTCTAAGTGCTCTGTAAAATAAGATATAACCATGCATTTGGTTATTTCGAAGAGAGACAGAGACAGAGATAAGCAGGCAGAGACAGAGACTGAGAGAACAAAAACTTCTTATGCTTTTGTCTTTTTCTTGCAAGGCTCATCAACTATTACAGGTAAAGACCTGAGTCTAGTCACATTTGGGAAACCTCCCCTGGGGCACTTTTGAAATATCTAAGTATTTGACTCCAACATTAATGAACTGGAGCAGGGCCAATGATTAGTAACAGAAATAGAGACATTTCATTACAAAACAGCACTCTGGAAAATGAGAAGTGACTAGTGAGCAGAGGGATAAGCTCAAAGAGCACTGGGCTGTGGCGATATCCTGGGTCCCCCAATATATTGTGCATCCTAATAAAGTTATCTAGGGAAAGAAGACATAACAGCCACTAGATAGACATAGAGGCCTGAAATCCTATCACTTGGGAGGCAGATATTCATCTGGATCTCTGTGAGTTCAAAGCCACACTATAGAAACAGCCAGGCATGGTGACTCACGCCTTTAATCCCAGGAAGTGATGGCAGAAAGAAGAAAGGTATATAAGGCGTGAAAACCAGGAACTAGAGCTGGTTAAGCTTCTAGGTTTTAAGCAGCAGTTCAGCTGAGATCTATTTGGATGAGTTCTCAGAGGCTTCCAGTCTGAGGAAACATGATCAGCTGAGGAATTGGCAAGGTGAAGTGGCTGTGGCTTGTTCTGTCTCTCTGATCATTCAGTGTTCACCCCAATACCTGGCTCTTGGTTGTTTTTATTAATAAGAACTTTTAAGATTCCTGCTACACTGGGCCATGAGGCTCATTGCAGTCAGGATTTTCCTGTGTCCTACCAGACCCACAGTTCTGCATCCTTTTATAAAACAATCACACAGAGGCTTAATATTATTTATAACTAACTGCTTGGCCATTAGCTCAGGCTCATTACTGACTAGCTTTTACATTCAAATTAATCCTTAATTCTTAACTATGTTTAGCCATGTGGGTCGGTACCTATTCTCAGCACTTCTTGTCATCTTGCTTCCTCTGTGAATGACTGGTGACTGCTGACTCAGCCTTCCTCTTCCCAAAATTCTCCTTGTCTGCTTATCCTGCCTATATTTCCTGCCTAATAACTGGCCTATCAGCATTTTATTTATCAACCAATCAGAGCAACACACATTCACAGCATACAAAATGACATTCCACATGTCCATTTACATGGCATGAACAAAGAGCCCTGTCTCTTCTCCAGGTTGGTACATCAAGGGCATTTTGAGCATCCTCTAGCCATTATTTGATGCCTAAGAAAGGAGAGGCTACAGGTTTTCTCTGCAAACTGGCTTCCTTCATGGTCATTGATGCTGCTCTCTTTGTGGTCCCCAATCTCAAGCCACTTTCCTTAAGATCTGAAATGCCATAAGAAAGGAGGGAATGAGCATCACACTTGCTTCGCTTGGAGACATCAAATGGTACAGCTCAGATGGTTGAGTGGGTCAAGGGTTGCCAAGCAAGCATGAGGATTACAATCTCAGTGATTCTGCTAAGAGAAGAGAGGGAACCCGTTGGCTTTCCTTCTCCAAACACAAGCTTGTAAATATGAGTGCCTAATGCTGTCCTCTGACCTTCATATGCATGCCTTGACATTGGCACCCCTATTAAATACACATATAGACACACACACACACACACACACACACACACACACACACATACACATACACAAACACTGAAAGCCATGGCTCAGACAGGAAAGACATCCTGACCATGGAACAGGCATGTGGCCCTCTGCAATTCAGGAAGAAACACCTAGTACATGAGGTAATATATAGGCAGGCAATTTAATCTGAGATTTATAATTTGCTAAGTTTCAAGTAACAAAATTCTGTTGTGTAAGCCTCTGTTTTCATAGTTTTTTTCCCTGTGGAAGCCTAGGCAGAAGGGCTCAGTCATGTATTCAGTGTCTGCCCCTTGGGTCTTTATATAGTTCAATCCCTATGGCATATATGTTCTTTTTCTCTTAAAGGAGTACTCATGCTAGCACAAAAATATGTTGATTATTTTAAACTATAATAAGTCAAATTCTATGTTTTCAAAAATCACATTTATTATTGTAGCATCTTGGGACATTTTATATAATTTGGGATTAAAGCTTGATTTCAAAACTGTCATGTGCCTATGAATAGGGATTACATTGAATCTATTCTTTGGTTAGTTGTATTACCTTAGTCATAAAGTGAAGACTGGGTACCTCTTAGGGTGCTTAGTTGCCTTTTAAAAGAACTTAGAAATGGACTGAAAAGGGAGTTCCAGGATAATTTATTGCAATTTTAATGCAAGCCCCAGGGCAAGCAAGTTGTCAATCTCAGTAGATGCTCAGAATAGGAGAACAGAGAAGAACA
>CABHPQ010101647.1:0-42500 GCA_902168405.1 Peromyscus aztecus
GAACAGTAGACAAACAGAGAGAAATCAGGCAAGAAAGGAGCTAGACATGAGAGCAGAATAGAAGCTGTGTGGAGAGAGAACTATCACAGAATAATAAAGTGTATGAACTAAGGAGTTTTGTGTACATAGATTCATTTCATTTCATCAAAGATTAATTATCAGCTGATTCTTCCTGGACCCTGGGAGGGGACTATCGAGGGGCTGGACCCCCATAGTCCCCGATATATATTATTTTCTATAATGACAATGCTAATTTAGATTCCCATCAGCAACACAATGAGTCCTCTTGTTTCCATATCCTTGCCTATGGGTGTTATCTTTTGTCTTTTTGAGCATGGCCATTCAAGCAGGTATGAGATGAGTTACCACATTGTAGGCTTAGTTTGTCTTATAAAAAGAGAAATAAACTAGGCATAGAAAACCAAATTATTGATGATCTCACTGTTGTACAGAATCTAAAGAAGCTGACGTCATAGAGTTAGAGAGTAGAATGGTGCTTTTAGTAGAGTTCTAATTTGCTTTTCTCTTGTGGTGAACAACATCATGGCCAAAGACAAATGGGGAGGTAAAGGTTTGATTCAGTTTCTACTTCTAGGTAACAGTCAATCCCTGAGGGAATTCAGGGTAGGAAGCTGGAGGCTAGAACCAAGGAGGAATATTGTTAACTGGCTTACTCCAAGACTCATGCTCAGCTAGTTTTCTTAAATAGCGAAGGACTACATGCTCTGGGATGGCAATGTCTACAGTGGGCTGGGTCCTCTCATATCAGTTATTAGTCAAGACAATTTCTCATAGACATGGTTGCTAGTCTGAGTCAGTTATTCTATTTAGATTCCCCATTTCCAGGAGACTCTATATTTTGACAAGATGACAATAAAAACTAGCTTTAACACAGGAGTTGAAGTTGTTGGGAGAAAAATAGTGAGATGGTAGCCAAAGGATTATAAGTGTTTGCTTAGGTATGGGGGATAAGTTACAGAGATCTATTGTATAAAGTAATGACTATAATTAATAATACATTGTTTTGAAAATGTTAAGGTTTAATAAAAAGTGTTCTTAGCACACAATTATTTGAAATAGTATATATTAATGGGCTACATTTAGTCACTGAACAATGTGTGTTGTACATGGTAAATACAGTTTATATCAATTGAAAAACTTATAAGTGTCAAATAAATGTAAGCGAATATATTCAGTGAGTACATATCTTCATAGTGAATATATATTATAAACATTTGCAGTATATTTTTCCTTTATCATGTAAACCTCTATCATTGTTCAGTTGCCAACATAATCATTGAGAACAGAAAAACAGAAACACTGATGTGTGTGAATATCATTTATAAATAAACACACTATTTAAAATAATAAAATGTATCAGGAATAGCCTTTGTGAGAAACATGGTTTGATTAAAAGTTAACAACTAAGATAAATGGGAAACTTTTAAAGGATTATATCTGTTCTTTGAGAGAAGTTTTCTTGTACTGTGTATGCATGCTATTTTTAGTTTGACCAATATCGCCTTACAATGAATATGTTATTTTCAGAATCAGCATTGTTTCTATTTACTATATGTTCATGGCCCAGGCATGAAATGACAAAACACTAATTTTTGTATTATTTTGATGTACTTTGCATCTTTGGCATAATTTAATGATGACATACTTATATGTAATAAGTGCTTAATTATCGGTTTTGTATTCCACCTATTAGAATTCTCACAGGTCATCCTAAAGCTTTTAATCTTGTTCTTTTCCTTTTCCCCTTCATTAATTTACACAGAATTGCCTCTGGACACCAGGTGCTCTACTTTAACCAAAGCATATTGTGTTCCCTTGACTGCTATTAAGGGATTTTTTTTCTCACTCAGCATCAGGTTTTTAGAAGTTGGTTAGCTTGGCTGAGGACCTTTGAGTGCTCTTAGCATAAGTAAGTTTAATTAGGAGTTAAGTTCCCATAAAATACATTATTGGTAAACTAGGCCTTCACATCTAAAAAAAGTCATGGAACAGTTGTCAGAAATGATTAGAGTCTAAGAAATTGTTCATACAGCCCAGTTTCCACCAGTTACGTTTAAATTTCCTACATCCTTACCCCACATTTTAGACTATGCTCTACATTTTATTTTACTGTGAGGAATTGTATGGGAAACATGTAAAGGAGTAGCACTCAGTAACAGATGTCAAAACTAATCTGGATCTGGATCAGTTTAATTTTTTTTGCAGTTATTAGTGTGAAAAGTTCATAAGGGAAAGGGAGACAGACATTGAAGAAGGAGATATTAAAGAACTAGGTTTACATTTTGATGTAGTGGGACAAGTTCAGTACCCACTGCTTCTTTTCTAGGTCTGCATATGGAAATGCCTTGAAATACTACCTTTTTTAAAAAGGGCACTTTTCATATTTTTTACGAGTACATTTCAGCAATTATTAGTTGTTTTGTGCTATGTACTAGATAGTATGCTATGGGCTGCAGGTTTAGAAATAAATACAGCACCTCCCCTTTCCCTCAGAGAGCAGAGTTTAGGCAGGGAGACAGGTAAACATGGCTTCCCTAGTTCTAGGATAGCCGTGGATCAGCTGCTTTAGTGGGGATATAGTCCTTTGAGCCTCTCATGGGGGCTCAGGAAAGAAGCAGATGAAGTTGGAAAGAAAATGTGAAAAGCCAGTGTCCACTTCTGAATTATCAGTCTTTAGTTTTTCTGGCATCAGTGCATTCTTAGAGTTTGAGGAATTCATCAAAGTTCAAGGGTTCCAATATTCTAGGCACTATTTTAAGTTCTGGAAAGAGCAGCGAATTCCTCAAAGAAAATCCTGACAATCAAGGAGTTTATGTTGTGATAGGGTGACATATCAAAACATAAGGTGGCATTGTGAGAAGAAGGAATAGCAAAAAAACAAGTTTCAAGTCCTGGTAAATTTGCTTTGACAGCTTTCGCCAGAATGTTAGATGCTCTTTTGTTTCATAGGACAGAAACATATCAAAGATACTGTTCCCCACAGGAGGACTTCACTTTGTATGGTCTGTAAGCTAACAATGTTGCTTTGTGTTTTATATTTTTATTTTATTAGAGTTGTGTGTGCATGTGCATGCATGCCTGCGTGTGTGTGTGTGTGTGTGTGTGTGTGTGTGTGTGTGTGTCTGTGTGTCTGTGTGTATGATGTGTGAATTTGGGTAGGAATACACACATGCTGCAGTGTGTATATGGAGGTAAAATGACAACTTGCAAGAGTTGATTTTCTCCTTCCACCTACTATGGGTTCCCTAGGGCCCAACTCAGGTCACCAGACTTTTATGGCTAGTGCCTTTCCCTGCAAGGCCACTTCACTTGCCTCATGCTTTATGTTTTAAATGGTTAAAGAGAAAATTGTTCAAAGACACATGGAAATTACATGAATTTCATTGTCTACAAAGGATATTTTGTTGAATGCAGCTGTGTCTTTTTTTTTTAATTCTTATTTTGTGTCTCCTATGTACTGTAGCAAAAAAGTAATTCTAATTTAGACTATCCTGGCCTATATAGAGAATTCAAGGCTAATCTGGGATACACAGGCCCTGTCTCAAAAACTTAAACCAAACCAAACCAAACTGAAACAAAATAACAAACCCAGAAAAGAATAAAAAGAAATACTATTTAGTGAGCAAAGCCTAGAACACTTACTACCTTGCACTGACATATTACAAAAAAGCTTTGTAACCTCAGGACTGATACAGTGGTTTAAAAACTTTTTGGTTTTTCTTCCTCACTTGGGAAATAGTATATATAAAAATAAATTTATGTGTATGAATTCATTTGTGAGTATATATGTATATATATTTCTGCAAGTAACCTCAACATGTCTGATATTAAACTATGAGTATATATACATATGCTAATGCTGTGTTCCTTATAAGATGAAGGCATAGTCAAGATTGAGAAAACCTTAAATGAATGAGATTTTCCAATGAATTTCTTTCTTCAGACAAAAGCCTTTGCTTTTATGATTGTTTTTATTGGATGCCGATAGTGAGCCCATGCTTTTTATCTCTTGCTTTAAAACAGGCAACAATTAGACTTCTTTTCTTTAAAGTTCATTTTATTTTGGTATTTGGCTATATCAAGTCGTAGTCAAAGCCAAAAGCTGACAAAGAAGCCCAAGTTCAGGGCTGAAGAGATGGCTCAGTGGTTAAGAGCACAGGGTGCTCTTCCTGAGGTTTTGGGGTTTTTTTTTTTTTGGTTTTTCGAGACAGGGTTTCTCTGTGTAGCTTTGCGCCTTTCCTGGAACTCACTTGGTAGCCCAGGCTGGCCTCGAACTCACAGAGATCCGCCTGCCTCTGCCTCCTGAGTGCTGGGATTAAAGGCGTGCGCCACCACCGCCCGGTGAGGTTTTGGTTTTAAATCCTAGCACATACTTGATCGTTTACAACCATCTGTAACTCCCATCTCAGGGGACCTTTCATCCTCATCTGATGTCTGACGGCACCAGGCAAACATGGTACACGGACACATACACATCAAAACACTCACATGCATAAAATACATAAAAGAAAAAGCAAGTACAAATGGAACAAGTAAGTAGTTAGCAAAAACTTAATCAGGGCATTGATTTTTATCAATCCAGTCCGTTAGTCAAGTTTTACCAGGACAAGTAAATTCCAATCCCCTTTGACGACAACCAGCTGTGCAATGAGTATGGCATGGTATATTAATGGGTCCAAGTGCGTTTTAATGAAGGAATCTTTAATGCTGTTAGAGACATTGACTCTTTCAATTTTCTCTTCTATGTAATTCATATATAGATCCCCATCCTCACGCCTGTCTACTCCAGACAGTATCTAGCACTGAGAAGAAAGAATTAACAATGATTTCAGCAGAAAACTGATATAGAAGTAGGGTCAGCCAATATGTGTCATTCCACATGAAGTTCTTTGAAAAGCAGTTACTTTCTTTCTTTTCTTTTCGGTTGTTTTTCTTTTTTTTTTTCTTTCTTTTTTATGATTTTTTAAAAAAAATTATAATTTAATTTTATATATCAACCATGGATTCCCCTATCCTCCCCCCTCCCTCCCCCAACCCACCCCCTATTCCCGTCTCCTCCAGGGCAAAGACTCCCCTGGGGATTCAGCTCAACCTGGTAGATTCAGTCCAGGCAAGTCCAGTTCCCTCCACGGCCAGGCCACAGGCAGAGCTCCAGGAGTCCAATTGGTGAGAAAGAGGAGGGATTATATGAGCGAGAATTGTTGAGACCAAGATTGGAAAAAGCACAGGGACAAATAGCCAAACTAATGGAAACACATGAACTATGAACCAATAGCTGAGGAGCCCCCAACTGGATCAGGCCCTCTGGATAAGTGAGACAGTTGATTAGCTTGATATGTTTGGGAGGCACCCAGGCAGTGGGACCAGGACCTATCCTTAGTGCATGAGCTGGCTGTTTGGAACCTGGGGCTTATGCAGGAAAAGCAGTTGCTTTCTAATTAGACTTTATGGTGAATTCTAATTGATCTTAATAATAAAAACCCGGAGTCAGATATCAGGATAAATGCTGGAAGATCAGAGAAGTAAAGGAGCCAGCCTCTAGAGAGACTTCTTACCTCTATGGAGTCCTCAGACTGAAGGGGGACAGAGCTCCTGTCTCCTCCTGCCTTATATTACTGTATCCACATTCCTAGTGCTGGAATTAAAAGTGTGAGCCTCCACTGTCTGACTCTGTTTCTCTATTAGACTGAATCTCATGTAGCCCCGGGTACCCTTGAACTTAAATTAAAAGAGAAATGCCTAAATTATGCTTTAAAATACTTTGTTGCAATAACCTGAGTTGTGTTTATAAGGAGAAAATATATTCTTTCTTTTTAAATGTATTTTCAAGTATTCATACAAGTACAGATTGTATGATTAGCATTTTGCCCTCTTCATACTCTCCTAGCTTCCCTTTGATTAACCCTCCCAACTTAAATTAGTCCTTTTTTCCCCCAAGACAACTTCACATCTATTTTCATGTAATACACATACATGATTTTACATATTTATATAAAATCTCAGAACCACAAGTGAGGGGAAACATACATTGGTCATTCTGATAGTAGCTTACATTGTTTAGTATGGTTAGTGAGAAAATATTTTCATGTCTGCTTCCTACCTCATTTCAAAATTATGTAAATATTTTACTGTATTTGTTTTTTTATGTAATTTTGAGATAGTTTCACTCTATAGCAGAGACTAGTTGGGAACTCATCAGGTACCCGAGGCTGGCTTTGAACTTGTGATCCTCCTTCTGCAGCTTCTAGAGTGCAAGATTTATAGGTGTGAGATATCACCCTGGCTGGCTTTATTTTTTTTATTTTATTGTCTTTTTATTTTTTAAATAAAAGCTGACTTCTTTATTTGTGTAGCACTCTGTGCACTTTGGATTAAAATACTTCCTGCAATGACTGTTGGAGTTTTCCACATGTAAGTGTGTTCAGGAATTCTTCCTACTTGTGTTTTTTTCTGAAAGCATCATATTAACTATAGCTTTTATTTTGGCAATATGTTTTCCCTGTGAAATTGTTCTCTTAGTGACCCCAAGAAAAGTGGTGTATATGTGTGTGTGTATTGAAACAACTATAGCTATTTTACAAAACAGCTGTATAGTGAACTATCCCACACTTGAGTTACTTTCCTAATACCTACATTAGTATGTTTTTTTGTTTGTTTGTTTTGACAGTGATTTCTGTGTGTCTCTGAAAGTATTTGATGACAAGGAAGGCATTTTATTTTTTTAGTTTTGCATTTATTATTTCAGCTGCTTTTACCAAATGTTTCCAAGCTGCTGTGAGGCCTTTTGTTTCTTGCTATTAAAGAAAATTCAAAAGAGGCACATAAACATGTGCCATTATATTACACTATCACTAAGGTACAGGATTTAGATCATGTGATTCTAATTATTGATGAGAAAATTGAAGATGCTTCCTTCATGCTCTGGCTGCTAGGATATCAATGGCCTGTTAATTTGAGGTGGATTTTTACTACCCTTGCCTAATATTTTAAAGTATAATATGCACATAAAGTGAGGACCATCATCATGATTGATATGTAACTGTATTTCAAATGATTACTTTAATCATTTCTGTCTTATGGAGACAGATCATTAGAGTTAGATTTTTGTTATTTTTACTATATGATAATGGATAAAAGACTCAGAATTATGAATAAGAGATATAGCAGTCACGTATCTTCTTGTTCCTGTGTGCTTGCATTATTGATATTATCCTATTATCTTCAATCTGTTGTCTTTATAGGAATCACTTAGAGTTGTGTTTCCATTTTCTCAGGGCTTATTTGGTTGAAAGTAGATAAAATAATCAGTAAATATACTTAACATTAACTGTAGTGTGTTGTAGTATGCTGAACATGAATAAATATGCATTGTGAATATCTCACTGCTCCTTTAAGCCACTTCATGTACCATTCAAACCTATGGATCCAAAGAGGAATCTCGTGTATATTCTCTGTTAAGTACTAGTAAATCTTATTTTCTTTAATTTTTTGAATGACTGCCATTTTTCAACCCTAGTGGATCCTTTATGTAATCTGTCTGCTCTAGAAATATTGCTTGAAGATTGTACTTACAATTAACAATTCAGCAGTGAAAATACTAATTTTGTTTTCTTATGTAATACATGGTCTCGGGTGGAGGCCTCTAATACGACCTTGAAAAAAAAATAGATGAGGAAATTGTGTATCAAACTTATTAATATTCCCTTAATATTATGCTTTTGCCTCTGCCTTTAGTCTCATTCTATATTCAGAAGTACTATCTTTCCGCTTTACCCATTTGACTTTGTTTTTCTACCCGAGCTCTTATATGTTATGTGGCTACAGTGTATATAGTTTAATAGAGCTACACAAATCTTTTGAAAACTTAAGGCAGTTGATAAATGCCAGGTTAACTGGCCACTGGTTAAATTACATAAAAAAAAAACTTTGATATTTTCATTTGATTTTAAGAAGCAAATATTTTATTTTTTTTTGTTCAAAGAAGCTAGAATTATGGAATAAAAAAATAAAGTTTTGGGTATAGGCATGTATACCTGAGAGATTGAAGCAGAAGGATTAGGAGTTCTAGGCTAGCCAGAGCTACACAGCAAAATCCTGTATCGATAAAACAGAATACAACCAAGCTCAAACTTACCTACCACCCAAACAACCTTGGAAATTATTTGTTTAAATAACATTATAAAATTCCACTAATTTTAAAACACAAAGCATTAAAAATAATTATACTCATTGTTGATACTAGTGTATTTTAGGTACTAGGGTGTCATTAATTAATTTTCCATAAAGATCCATATCTCTCTAGCCTAAGATTTGGAGGTAGAGGAAAGAGAGAAAACCAGAGAGGAATGAGAAAAATGAATGAAAGGTTAAATGAAGTAATATTCAGCTGATATAACTTTTAACCTTCTCATCTGACTCTACTTTTATATAGTTCCTTCTTCATCACTTTAGTGTTACATGTTTGGGTTTACAGGTGTAGGCCAGTGTTATAGCATGTGTTGCATATGTATGAAGCCCTGGGTTCAAGCCCCAACACCAAAATAAATAAATAAACACATAAACAAATAAATAAATGAAATAAAAGCAAAGCAATAAAAATTCAAACAATATTTGATGAAGTAAAGGAATGTGTCTAGAGAGAGATAACTGTATGAGATGTGAAAACAGAAAAGAGATGATATTTACAAATATGGTGTAATTGAAAACTATTCTAAGTGATCAGTTATATAGACCTCAACATCCTTTTTAACACTGTATTCCTCATATATTGTAGATACATTAAACAAACATGAAATATGTGTAAAACTTGCTTTGTGTTTTGACTATCAAAGAACATTGTGTTCAGAAGTAGTTTCATATTCAATTATGTTGTTTAGAGTTAATATTGAGTTACGAGTATTGCTCTATTTAGTTTTATTATTGTATTATAAAGCTGGAGTTAATGATTTGGAGGTATCAGCTGCATAATTAGTAGTATGTTTTTTATTTATATAAGAATCAAATGAGTCATCATAGACTCTTCTGTTCATATGAATGCTACCCATTCCTAACCAATGAAGGCAGCCATTTCATAAGTGAAAAAAATGCTGATGATTCTGAGGCAACTTACAATATTTAAAGAAAAGTTCTCAAATATCACACAGGCTCAAAAAAAATTCAGTAAGTGCTTACTTCCAGTATCTTGGCTGTGATTGCAGAGATAAGTAAGTTCCTGCCTTCAATTACCTTAGAGTTTTATGGTGATAGTTCTATGACAAAGTGTTAATTATAAATAAAATTAGTATGGAAGAACAGGATGAAGGTTCCCATGTCAAAATGGGGTGTTGTAAGAACTGGCCAGATGTGGATTAAGTGGGAAGCAGCAGCTCACAGAGGGAGAAGTGGCAGAGGGAGCAGCATCATATGAAAAATTGTGGGAAGTATGAAATTATATAGTACGCGTAACAGTTACTGCCAATCTAGTATAAAGGGTTAAGCAAAAAAAGGTCACAGAATGAGGGTGGACAATTGATAGCATTAGAGGGAGATATCATTCTCTGGGTACTGGTTAATGTACACCAGGCTTGCTATGTATGATCATACTCAATCTTGACAACATTCTCTGAGGTGTATAATCTTATATTCTTCTTATTGTCTTGCCTGTTTTCTGACAACGCCATTCTTCTTTGATTGCCTGACCACTGTAGTATGTGCCATTAAAAATCAAATGGCGGTACCAATGTAGAAATATCACTGGAAGGAGAGATGGCACTACTACCCTTTCAGGCTATGTTGGGAAGTTTACAAATCCAGAATATGCTGACAATTGCACAGTTCATTGCACTTGACCGGTGTAGATTCATTGTAACTATTTTATATCAGACAGAAATTTCATCAGAATGTTTTGAGGCAGTACAGAAATAGTCCAACACGTGTGGAGAGAACATAGGAATTTTGATGAAAACAAGTACAATATGAGGCTATGGAATGATGTGCTTAGCCAATGACACCATAAAATCCAAGATCGGATGAATAGATGTATGTTATTTCAAGATGGAGAAGCCTCAGAATATTTTAGAATGGTAGAGATAGAGTCTAAGTGATGTCACCTGAACATAAATTGAAGCTTATATGTATATTTTAGCCTGAAAAAAATGCAGACTTCAAGAAACATTTGCATGCTTCTTAAATTAATTTCCTTTGATCCAGCTATCATTTCTTTAGTTTGACAGTTAACAGTATTCACTTGAAATGCTTCATTATCTCACATTTTTTGATAGTAAGAATACCTGTTCTATATTTTTAAAGTTGATTAAGTATTAAGAAATATTAGTTTGTTCTTCAACCAAGAAGGTTGCAGCAATAGACTCCAGATGGCAATATAGGAATTGCTTGTAGAGCCGCATAGTGAAATATAGTCTGATTAAGGAGCTGTTGCCACTCCAGAACCAATTGGTCTGTCTAAGTAAAAAATGTGTGGCTGCTGCCATCAGCTCCCTATCTACGTCATCTCTGTTGCCACCCACACCAGCAAGATGGATGACCTGTTCATGGCCTATTTCTTCACATAGTTTATTTCTGAGTCTATACCTTTTATAAATGCATTTCATTGGTGAAGACTAAGCCACATGTCTGTACTGAAATTATATATAAGGGAAGTAGACAAATGCAGTTTATATGGAGTCATTTTTAAAAGTGAAATTGACAATGTGAGGATGCATTAAAATGTAGAAGGCATGTCTAAATGTTATTGGGCAGCCAAAAATGACAGATGACCACTGGGAATCTTTTAACTGGTCTTCTGGCTGTTAGATTTTTTCTCATCCTTTATAACTCAAATCCAGGCAAAATCTTTGCTGACCTTACCATCTGTTCTGTGTTTTCAAAGGATCTTATACATGCCTCCATTATAATTACTTGTACCTATTAGATCATGAATTAGTTATGTTTGCAACATAACATTTACTAAGGATCAGGAATTGCTTCATCAATAGTAGTATTTAATTTGAGTGTAAAAGCAGTTTCTCAGCTTTTCAGTGTTAATAGCCAAGCACAGTTCCTTGTGTATAGTATATGCCCAATAAATAATGATTACAATTTTAAAAGTAGAGAAGACGTAAAAAAATCACTGCCCTTCAACTTTAATATAGTTTTTAAAATATTTCTGTATATATTTCATATCCAGCTTTATAAGGAAAACATTAACAAAAATTAAACTGCACACAAATGGGGAGGTAATGAGTCAGTTGTCTGCTAGCTACAATAGTAGTAGGAGGGGGATATTTTATAAGAGTAAATGGTTTGTAGGAACAGTGTAGGGATAAGAAGTGGCAGAGGGGGAATAACATGATCAAAGTGTATTATATACATGTGTGATGTTTCATAATGAAGCACTTGTATGGTTGATACAAGGTAATTTAAAACATAGTTTTTGTTGTCATACACACACAGACATAGACACACACAGCTAGATTTCCTCTTTTTTTCTTTTTCATATATAGCAACTTTCTGCGAACTTTTCTTTGGTGATTATGTCTCCTGTTAAATTTGTCTATCACATTTGGTTTCTTGAGTGTCAGTGGTCTTTGGGAAGCATGGACCAAAGAGTAATTTGTGTGTGTGTGTGTGTGTGTGTGTGTGTGTGTGTGTGTGTATGTGTCTGTACTATTGAGATAAATGAATGGCTTTGCTAGGAGTGTATAATGCATATCTATAGTTTTTAAATATTTTTTCTTGTCACTGCTTAGCTAGGTAGAAATATAGATCATGAATACATGTGAAATATACACAAAATTATGGTATCTCAAGTGTTAAATAATAGTGAACTATCCAAAAACTATTTGATGTTAGATATTAATTGCATTAATCATTTTTGAAGCACTTAAGCAATAATTTATCCATCCTCACAGCAAATGTTCTTTCTAACAGGAGGATATGAACCTTAATGAAGAAAAGAAGGCTCCTTTACGAAACAAGGATTTTGCCACCAAGCGTGAGATGGTTGTTCAGTATATTTCTGCCACTGCAAAATCTGTAAGTAGGCACCAACAGAATCAGCTTAGCTGTTTCCTTAAAAGTTAACAAAGCTCAGCTCTTTAAACTCTTGCCTCAGTGCACTCATATTGCCAATTAAGGAGACAATATGTGTACACTTTTATATATTTTGCATATACATCTCAGTACTGAACTGTTCATTAGACATGAGAGATCCATTATTATAAATAAGAGATCAATATGGAAGTCTCTTGACAGAATTCAGTGAATTTGAGGACAGAGGTTTTATGCAGTCACTAAAAATTGGCAGCGTTTTGCTGGTATTCCACCTACTATACAGATTGCTACATAAAATTTTCAGATTTTGAGGGAGAAAATGCAAATAGTACAGCCACCTTTAATTAAGTTTACATTGAAGCATGTAATTTTTTGGAATGTTTTTCTTATTTTGCTTTGTTGTTTTGAGTGCAAATTGTGTAAGCTGCCTAATAATTGGTGTGGTAAAGCTCACCTTAATATAAAGGAAAGCACACACCAGGAACTTTAATCAAATCTGTATGAATTTCAAAACCTAAACATATGTTTCATTAAAAGAATTTATTGTCAACAAGAACAACTTAACTGCTTTTAATAGAATTGATTTTTTCCTTGATACCCTTCTAAGGCCCTTTGAAAAGTAGCCTTCAGATTTTGAATTTTTTTGTAGAAAAAAATGTATTTTTGATAAGACAAAATATATCTCTTGTATTTCTGAAAAGAATTTTACATATCCAGATTTCATAAGATCACTATGCGTATTTGTATATATGTATGTGTTCATACATACACATACATAATTTATATGTAGGCATGTGAATATATTATATATCTGTATTTGTACACTTGTATTTAAAACAAAGTATTTTCAGTTTAAATCATTGACCACTGAAGAAAATGTCCTTCACTGTAAAAGCATATTCTAACATTATTTGGCTATGTCATTCATACTTTTTAGTACACTGCTTCCAGTAGCAACTACTGGATTTTGTAATTGTATTGATTCTATATTGTACTTTAGGCAAGCTAAATCTGAATGCTCAACTATTTAAATATAATGCATTGCAGCTCTGCCAGAGCAGAGTAACAACATGTTTTTTAATTTGGTTCTGGTATCCAAGGGCAGAAATATGTTTCAAGTGATAAGTGAAATTTGCCATGAGCATCGTTTTCAATAGAATTAGGTGATGCATAGGGTTTTTACTTTGAAATTCTGATGAATCTCCTCTAATTTTTGCACTCAAGTTATTGTTCCCAGTAAAATGCTTTAGGAAATGCAGGGCATATATTCAGTGTTGTTTTTATAATGCTTAAAGGCAAGTATACTAGCAAATCTGTATAACTAGATCTGAGTACAAAGTAGAGATAATATATGACTAATCATGTGGTGTTTTAATGATGGAATTTGTTAGTGTCTTCAGCTCATTTGTTGGTGGTGTTTGGGTAAATGGGACTGACTATAATGAAGATTATATGACGTTCTCATTCCTTGACCTTTGGGTAATTACTTACTATCTATGTACAGCATATTTTAATTTATGTTCATACGGTGTTCTCTTCAACCTGCCAAAGAAATGTACACCTTTAATTCTTATGCTCATTTTTGTATTGAAATGAAAAACAGTTGGCTGAGGCTCCAGCTTAGCATGAAGTGCACCTGCATAACCTATTAAGGCTCTGGATTCCATGTAGAACTGGAGAGAGAATGGGAGGAGGAGATACAGAAAGGTGGAGGAAGGGAAGAGGCTAGATAGGAGCTTATTTTAACTGCTTTATTCAAATGATAGAAATGAGTATTTTTTATAAGACATGAAATTTTCCATTTTAAGTACCCACAAAATTAGTCCTACTGACTGGATGGCCCTTATTTTTCTCATTGTTAGTTCCTCTTCTTTCACAAGAGTTCCAAGATTTATTTTTTTGCTATTATTTTTCGTGGGCCAAATATTTTGATGGATGAGAGCCTGTTGACAAGCAATGTTTTGAAGCTTTCTCACCTTGGAGAGACATTAATTAGTACTGTTTTCTATCATTAAAACTATGAAAATTGTTTATGTATTTTTCCCTTTCAAAGATAAGAGGGATGTCATTCAATGAATAACAACATTCAATATGAAACAATGCTCATCATTATAACAGTCAATTTTGCACCAATTATCACTGAATGTGTGACTCTTGGCTTGTATGGAGCTTAGGTTCCTGCCCTGCTGTCTAGCTTTCATTAGGTGTTAAATATGCTTTGCCTGCCTTGTATATTTTTACTCTTTTTCATTATATTCATATACTCATTAAAGATATTTCCTCATTTAATTCAGATATGATGAAACCTATCATGTTATAAAAAAGGCTTTGTAGGTAATCGAAGATCTCATCTAAAAGGAGAACCAGTGTTAAAGTGCAAAAATGTTCCATAGTTACATGTAAAATATGGAAGGACTATAGTTAAATTTTAATGTAAAATTTTGTTTTCTCTTTAACTAACTGCATTGTTCTTTTATGTGGAATTTTAACAGTGAAAAAGTGAACTCAGTGAGGAATAGCCATGTTCCTGGGAAAGGCCATTAAAAGATAATGAAGCAACATACAGACATGTGTCAGAACCTGTTTCTAAAACAAAAAGTTTGGTGTTGCATCATTAATTTTATTACAATTAGTATTGGATAAGAGGATATTAAGGAAACCACAAGTTGATATTGTAAAACTATTGTTTGCTCATCCCCACACACTTAATGTAAAGTCCTATAATAGAGACTTGTGTGTACAAAAGTAATAGTAGATTAACTCAGTGTTGAGTGAAATTTAAATAGGTATGTGGAGAACCTAATGTGTTTTTATTACTCTTGGAGCCAAATGCTTGTTATTGTAGGAGGTGCGGTTCTAGGCCTGACCTGAGGGAGTTGGCCTGTATGAATTCTTTAGTTACAAATAACAAAGAAGATTGTATAGTTTCAAAGTGCCATTGCAGAACTGGAAAACAAGCTGTTGGTATTGTTAAAGCTGCCCTACTGATCCATAATCCAGAAAGAGGCACACTGTGCTAGTGATTGAGAGAAGATATTGCATACACCTAACAGTATATGTGGACATTTATGAGGAAACATTATTCACAAGAGCCCTAACATTAGTGAACTGCATATCATTGTTCTTACGACAATGTGAAGAAAGCAGTTTACTTCTAAATTTACATACAACCTTTGAAATTGAGATTGTAGAACTCAGATTATACTTTTGACAACATGTGAGGCATTGAGAGGTATAATTGTTCTCCCAAACCCCTTCAATAGTACATAATCCAAAATAGTTAGATCAATTATATCTACAGATTTGTAGACTTAATCAGTAAAACAAGTAGTTGAAAGTTGTAGTATACATGTCAATATGCATGTATTTATTATGGCTTTGTTGTTGCCATTATTAGAGAATTTTTCCTCAGGTCCTTTTCATCTATGGGTTGGATAATGTGAAACAGTGGAGCCTAGATATGACCAAAGTATTTTCTCCTTGCTTCTCTTCACTAATCAAGCTAATATATTTCTGCATGTGCTTTAGCTAAATGAAATAATTTTGTAATCTGAATGAATCATTAAAACAGGCCTTCAGTGTGCCACATTTTAGTTGTTTTACTGACTATGAACCTGTCTTAATTGTTAACACAAGCTCTCATTCTTTCTTCTTGGTCTCATGTCTGTACTAAAGAAACAAGGGACAAATATAACCTCTGTCTTCTTTGGTGGGAGGAAATAATTTAGGTCAATAGCATATCTTTCATTTCAGAGGACTGTTAGTGGCACCAAAGAAGCTTTTATTCATCTAAATAATCACTGCTTGTAAACAGTGTGTTGAATGAAGTTTTAAGGAACTTGCTTCTCTATTTGGAGACTTGTGGATTCCTCTGAAATCATTTACTTGGAAGCCACCATTATATTTTTATATCTTTTAATGTCTTACTCAGCTAAGGATACTTGGCTTTCAATTAAATTTGATGTTTGTTTTAAAAGCACTAGCTGAAAAATACAACACATATTAATAATAACTGTTGTCACATGAATAGTTTTGAATGGTGAATTAGCTCTTTTTGGTACACTGCTTGATATTCAAGTGTGGTAATCTGATAACAGTGATTTGACTTACATTTGGATTTTGGCATAAGATTATGTTTATGTTAAGAGGTTCCTCTTGTTTTCCTAAACACAATCCTGCCTGTCAGAAATTGTCTCATCTCTTGGAATTTCTGAACTGTTTCCTCCATATTAATATGTGCATTTTTTATAGATAAAGTGCATTGTTTGTTCTCACATCATATGGAAAACACTGATTTCATACTTGGAACAATAGGGTGACCTAGAAAAGAACAATAATGACAAATTTGTCCTGTAATTTAAAAGTATAAGTTAAAATGATATTGTGCATTTAAAATTTATAACAATATTAAATATTCAGCTTTCAACTAAAGTTCATTTCTGAATTTGATGCATGACTTTAAATGCAACATTTGTATTTTAAGATAACTTATTCTGACCTTAACACTATATTTGCCATATCTAGGAAAGAAAACAAGAGCAGTATTTAGAAAAAAATATATATACTGATAATTTCTTTGAGGGACTGTGAATAGGGAAAATATCTGAGTGTTTATTACAGCTACATTTTATATTTAGATTGTAATGCATGAAAAACCCATTAGAGTACAGAATTTAAAAAATTCCAAATCATCATGATCGTTTCTCCCTTTGTGTAGACTATACATTTTGAAATGGCACACATTAATATTGGTATTTTGTTTTCACCTCAAGATCTAAAGCATTAAATGTGTTACTAGAGTAGCCTAGTGACTAATTTACTAAACACTTAACTTCTGTCAAAGCTTCTGATTACTAATATTATTGCTATTTGTTTTTTTTCACACCATAACCATTCTTCGTTGACCACTGCATGCAGATAGTTGGAAGTAAAGTTACGGTAAGTACAAAAGATGTGTTTTACCCTTAGTACTAAATTTGTGTTCCAGAAATTTGTGAGTTTTGTGTGGAATAATTAATGTTTGTTTTTTTTTTTTGTTTCCTGTGTATTTTTCCAAAGTGTTAAGGTGAATATTGAGATCAAGTGACTAAAATTTAGCTAGGTTAAGTACTTTCTTATAGTTTTAGAACTAGAATATGCCTGTGTTTTCTTGGAGTTTTTTCTTCTTCTGTTTTTTTCCTTGGAAAATCATATGTCTGCCATTTTAGATAATTTGGGTGAAATTGTGTGCTGTATGTCAGTTTCTCAGGATCTGTGTGTGTGTGTGTGTGTGTGTGTGTGTGTGTGTATTCCTAAAGTATTGGTCTTCTGTTTACACAAATTTTTATTATAATGTCTTACTTTGATTTTGGTATCATTGATGTGAGTGTGTGTGTGTGTGTGTGTGTGTGTGTGTGTGTGTGTGTGTGTGTGTCTGCGCGCACGTGCGTGCATATCAACCCATGCTACAGAGTTTGGAGGCCTGAAGACCTGGTTTTGTTGTATGGTATATATTGGCTCTGACCTTTGGTGAGTAATTTTTCCCTGGATATCAGATATTAAGTACATAAGTTAAAATTATCAGCTTATGTTTTAATGTTCATTTTGGTGCTACCATTTAAAGATTTTATACTTACGGTATTGCAGTTTCTAATATACCTATGTAACAAGCTGGACATTACCTGCATTGTATTTCAGAGCTATTTGTAATTACTTTGTCTCTTCAGTATATATCATTTATATGGAGAATAGAGTATGAAGCATCTTTTAAATCACAGAAAAATTATGTATTTATCATAGTGGATATGTTTAATATTAACTTTGCCTTTCAAAATTCCTTAATTATTCCCTTTTTTCCTCCCTCTACGTGGGAGATGTTACATGTGGTTACCAGGAACATGTTACTGTCCTTTGTAAAAGCTTCAAAAGGCTCCCAATTTCCCTTTATAATCTCATCTCTACTTCCTTAAAATGTTGTATTTATGTGTGTGTGTGTGTGTATGGGTATATGTGCCATGGCACATGTATAGAGGTCAGAGGACAACTCCCACAGTCAGTTTTCTCCTTCCACCATGTGGATTTAACTCAGGTTGTCAGGCCACTGAGCCATCTCTCTGATCTTATGCCTGCTTTTAAAAACGTCAACTTTAGCTGTGTTCCTGTCTTTATTCTGACAGGAACTCTTAATAGTTCCTAAAGACATTTTTCTTGAATCCTTCTAAATCAAGCATATACTAACTTTTAACTAGAACACTCTTTCCTTCTTTGGTGGCCTAGCAAGTACCTAAGTATCCATCTTGATTAACTTTCATGTTGCAGGAAGAAGCTGTCCCATGTAAGTCCTTCCATCTCCCTAGCGCTATGTTTTTAACATTTTAGAATAAAGCTCTCACTTGTCTTCTTTTGCCAATCAACAAAACTGTCTTTGTAGCTTGCATTGACCTACAAAGAGAGTAAACTATAGGAATCCCTTCTACAGGAAATGGAGAAGGTTTAATTTAAAGTTGGGGTAGGAGGGATGCATTATGGATGTTTTGTCCTTATTTTACTTTTTGTTTTTGCAGCTACAGAGAGATATAAACATACAGCATATAAAATCACCGCAGTTAAAAGATAGCTTCAAAGGACTTATGTGTCATGGGCTCATTAATTTTCAAAAGATGGGAGGACTGTTTTTGCTGGTAAAATAGGCAGGTAGAAATTTCATAGAGGTGCTATAGACAGTAGAATTCTCAAATAATAAATTTAACTATTGTAGTTACTTAGATTTTAACATTACTTTAAAAAGGAGTGCTGGAAGAGCCAGAATGGAATTGGAAAGATGGAATATACAATGAAGTAGGTCTGCATGGCCTTTTCACTTTTGTTTCTCTGACACTGATTGCAATCCGAAATAATAACATTTGAGGCCCTGCTGCTGATTTTCTTTTTACTATTGCTGTTGCTTTTCATTTTTCATATTTATGAAGTTTCCTTTAAAAAGCAAACCTAAAAGCTGCGTGTTATTGGGACATAGCTACAGCTTCATCCCCAGGTCATACTGATTCTGGCTTTGTGAATAGTCTGCCCATACTCAGTCGGCAGCTTTTGCATGAAGCAATTCTTAATTGTGATCCCCAAACCACCTCCCGTTTCCACCTCATAACTTACCTGAATTCCTGCAGCTTTCTTTTACACATGTTGTTTCTTTCTATTTGGTAGTTCCTATTACTTCATATATTTCCTAAGGGTTTTTCAAAAATGACATTCCTATTTTATTTTATAGTAATTTACATATTTGAAAAGTAGTCTCTAACATTGTTTGGGGTAGTCTTTCTGTGTCCACAGGACACATTCTATATGTTGTAGAAGTCATATATTCATAACCAAGAGGGTTGAGTTTCAGACTGTGTTGCATAGGGCCTGTAAGATCTTGAGTAATTTGCAGACCATATATGAGCCTCAGACTTCCCATTGTGAAATGAAAATACTAAGTTCAGAATAGGTTTCAGTGGACTATTTATATTTAATATATTCAAAATATAAATAAACACTTCAATCATATGTCCAGTTTATCCTTTTATTAACTATAGTATTTATGTAAGCATGATTTGAAAAATATTAGGAATAGCAATTACATTGTAAACTGAAATTAAGACCATGAAGTATCTTTTTTCCCTAAGTATAGTATGCTGTTTGTAGTTTTAAAAGTAGAAATGCAGTTATTTCTGGATCAAGAATGGTGGGAAGGCTGGGCAAGTGGTGCACACTTTTAATCCCAGCACTCGGGAAGCAGAGGCAGGCCGATCTCTGTGACTTTCATGGTACTCTGGAATACAGAGTGATTTTCAGGACATCCAGGACTGTTATATAGTGAAACCCTGTCTCAGAAAACAAAACTAAAAAACGGTGGGAAGGATTTTGTTTAATGTTAGAAGAAGGTGTTGCCACTTTATTAGAAGCCTTGTGTTATTTGGTGTGGGTTATTGCTGGGCTTTGAGAAAAAAGTAAACAGCAGCATCAACAACAACAAAAATAGAAACCTCCTATATGGTCTCAAGTTAATACTGACACGTTTATTTTAAAGAGTCACTAAAAGATTTGAAGATTTTCTATAGATTTTGTCTATAAAGTGAAACTGATAAAATGTCTTCCATTACCTATATGAAAGTTGCAGAGAATTTGGAGTCAGATAGAGGTAGAACTGAATGATGACTTTTGGGGGGTTTCTAGTTCTAAATAAGTATAGTAGAACTTTGTGAACCAGAATAGTTTTTATTGTTTAGTAACATATCATATAAAACAGATTTAGAAAACAGTTAAAATGATTGATTTGATTTCATTGTAAGCCAGGAATAGTTTATCCATACTTATAAAAGTAAGCATTCTGGTATAGGGGAAAAAAGGAACAATTGACCTGATTATACATTATACTTAAAAGAATATAAATATAATGATCAAACCTTACAGGGTTAAACATAAGTCAGTTTAATATAGTAAATAGTTCAGGGCCTAGGGCAGCAACAGGGGTTTTAGTGGTATTTGTTTTACCTATGGAAAGAACAGAATTTAAATAACTGACTTTTGACCTGTCATGGTGGTGAAGGTATTCAGTTTTAGAACATATGAGGCACTGGCAGGTGAATCTCTGAGTTCAAGGCCAGCATGGTCTACATATTGAGCCAGAGCTACATAAGAAGATCCTATAACAGAAGAAAAAAAATAAATGCCTATTTAGCATGCATTCATTTTCTCTAACCATGTAGAGACAGGGTCTCATGTATCCAAGGCTAGCCTAGTGCTCCTCATCCTTCTTCAATGACCTCTCACATATTGCTATTACAAGCATACCCTGCCACACCCAATTCCTTCTTTTTTTTTTAACCCAGAGTTATTAGGTACCTGTTATATGCTAGGCAATATTCTTGGTATTATTACTGGAGCCCCTGACCATAATGCCTGACTTTGCATTCTAATACACATCCATATTCAAGAAAAGGACATAAAATACATGAAAGTGGAAAAATGAATTTCCTTTCCTGTTTATGCTAAAATTGGTGGGAGAGAGCCAGTCTCATTCTGTCTCCACCTTTTCCATAGCAGTGTTATAACTTAGAGAAAAGATGAAACAAAAGCCTGGAAATGAGCATATAGAACTGGCAGGTTAGTCTTTCTGGTGAATGGACCATTCCACTCTTCCTTGGCAGGACCTGTAGAAAGCTGGCACTGAGAACTGCAATTTAAATACACAGGTCCTAATTTCTAGGATTCCTTGTAGTGTTAGCATGATAAACTATACAGGTTGTCCTCATAGAGATAACGTTTTAGTTGGGAAAACAGAGAGTAAGACACATATCAGATATTATGACAGGTCTTGTCAAGTACTATGGAGGAAGAAATGAAAAAAAAAAGAGCAAGATGAGAAAGCGCATTGATGGGGTTGTACTCTTTTAAACAGGCAAGCTATGTGAACAAGTGAGAATTCAGTGAAAATGGAGAGAGCCATGCAGATATCTAGGAAAGAGCTTTGCAGCCAGAGACCATGTCAAGTGAAAAGCTGAGGCAGGAACATGCATGGAATGTTTGAGGAATAGAACGGAGGGTGTGGTGGGTAGGTAGCATAGGATGGGCAAGGGACAGGAAGGGGTATTTAATAACCAATGCCAAGAGCTAGTTACAATGGCTGAAAATACATTTAAACATAGCTAGCAGTCCCCAAACTTGGAAAGGTAAGCTGAGGTCATTTTAGGAGAGCTGTGTGAACAGTCACTGGGGAGCCCTGGATATTTTTAAGGCTTAGAATGACAGAATCAGAGGTTTCTGCTGGGGAGGACTCAACAGCAGTAGACATTGGAGAGGTTAGAGACTGAGGACAGAGAGCTCAAGCAAGTGGTTTCTGCAGTGGTATCATGACTCTGAACTGGAGTGTGGTTAGTAGGAACTAAATGGAGGGTATAGAGGAGAGAGTAAGGAAGACTGGATGTGAACTATATCAGCCTCAGCAAATGAATATAAAGGGAAGAAGAGATGTGTGCCTCAATAATGACTGAAATTTCAGTGTGGCTGATTAAAATGACCCAAGCATTAATACAGAAGTCAAGTGCAAGACCAAGTTTGGAGTCCAAGATGATGAGTTCAGTTACATATGTAAATCAAGAAGAAATTGCTAAGATCACAAAAGCATAAGTAAAGTCTGACCATGCAAGGACATTTTTTTAGTTTTATAGCATTAGCAGAGTGATTTTTATAATGGGGCTCACTGTTGCAGATTACTGGTTTTACTATTTAAAATATATTTTCTATAACTTGCTAATGAGAAGAAATCAGTTATCATTTGAATATCTCTCAATACTCATAACTGAAGCCCAACTATCCTTACTAAGTCATGAGTACTATGTGTACATCTCAGTGACTTGGTGGGTTAGCACAGAGAACAGCAACACATATTTCATAGTCTGGATTATTGTCTTTCAGATAGGCAATCTGAAATGATTAGAAACTCCTACTTTTTACCTTTTGTAATCTTTCTAAATAATCTCAGTCCAAAGGACAAGCTCATCATAGCAAGCTCAATACAAGTGTTACTTTTACCCTTAATCGGAATGTGAGAATTGTCTTCACTAATTGAGTGGTTTACAGGGTTTTGTTCCAAAAGAGAGCCTGATAGGTTTCTAGAATCAGGATGATGAAGAAAGTAATGCAAAGTAGTGATAAGCATTCAAGGCCAAGCCTGTACCACAGTTTGAGACCCTGTCAAGAGAGTGAGAGAGACATTGAGATTGAGACTGAATGATGGCTTTATCGCCAGTTTCTAAGTCCAAAATGTTCTTGCTGTGTACCTGACTGTAAACCATCTATTACTAGCAGTATCCATAAAATACCACTAAGCATGGCAGTATGTTTTTGTGAGCTATTGAGCTGTTATTCTATTATTAAATTTTGATTGCTTCATGTTGATATTATACCTGTATCATACCAATTATTTTAATATATCCTGTGAAGAAAGATTAAAACTTACTTTTCTATTTTTCCCCCTTTCTATAATTGGGTAGTCCAGAAGGGGGAGACAAAACATTGATTATTGGAGTTTGAAGTAGTTGCTTCATGATGGTAAAACATTGCTTTTTCATACTCCAAGTTGATTGTGTTTTTCTAACGGATTTAGACATTGTAGAATAGTTGCTACTGTAAAAGATTTAGTTTTGATGGTGGTAACAATCTTATTAAAAGTCTAAATTCAATCAGAATAAAAATAATCAATGCTATTATTTTTAACTATAAAGTAGAAAAACTCATTTGTTAGTAAGATGAAAAGAAGACCCGAGACTATTGAATGGTGGCATATAATAAGTGATCTTTTAAAGAACTGCACAAACACTATTAAAGTACTCATTTTAGTCTTCACTAATTTCACATTCATTACTGCAATGACTAGCTACTTTCTGCTTTTCTAATGCTTTAACAGTATGCAAGCTGGCTTGTGTTGGATAAGGATATAGAAGGTCTGGGGACTTGGCTCAGTGATAAAGCATTTGTCTAGCTGATTTACGAAAACAAAACAACAAAACTCAAAATATCAAGACAAGGCTATCTACATGTATTTTGAAAGATTCTTCATTGCTTAAATCTATTGAAACCATTTCGAGTCTATTCTTATCGAGGAGGAGCTACTGTATCCTAAGGGATAAAATCCTTCTCAGCAAGTGTTGTTTTGTGGGCCCAAATGATTGAGCAAGAATGATCTTTGTGGTTTTGGAGTAGTCATTTGCAAATTGACAACATTGATGCATGTAAACAGATGTTACTATGCAACTTCAATGGGAGGAAAAAGTGCAAAATTACTGCTGCATTAGGGACCAAAAATACACACTAGAAACAATTCCATTTCTATCATTGGCCTGTAATTTTTGAAGCCAATTTTTCTATGCTGAAAGAGATGAAATATTGTCCCTTTGAGTTTTATAACATCCATGTTCACCTATCTTATGTGCTCTTGCCTTTTATAATTTATTTCAATTAAACATTAGCTTTGTTGAATTAATATTTAATTAAAATGCTTATAAGCTCTCAGAGGGCAAGGACCATGTCTTAGTATACCTTAGACATTTTCAAATACACTAGACTGTAACAGCAATAAAATAATTAATATCTCTGTTCAATCACTACATTCTTTTTTTTTTTTGGTTTTGGTTTTTTGAGACAGGGTTTCTCTGTGTAGCTTTGCGCCTTTCCTGGAACTCACTTGGTAGCCCAGGCTGGCCTCGAACTCACAGAGATCCGCCTGCCTCTGCCTCCCAAGTGCTGGGATTAAAGGCGTGCGCCACCACCGCCCGGCAATCACTACATTCTTATAACTCCATTGAAGTTGAACTGCATATGAACTGAAACCAGAAGACTGCTAGTTATTTTATAATGCCTCTCAAAAACAGTCATTCTTTGGAGATGAAATTCAGCATCATGAAAGTCTTTTTTCCCCTTAGAATAAAAATAAAAATTTAACTAGCTATCTTCTTGATAACTTTTCTGCTACACCGAGGAAAGTTGCTCATTATCACCCGTGAACTCTCCTAGGATACTTACAGGCTTAAGAGGCCATTCAGCTTCTTCTAATTCAAGTTCTCCTGTTATAGCTGTCATTTTGTTTTTTACTGTTGTTTCTTCTTCCTTCCTTCCTTCCTTCCTTCCTTCCTTCCTTCCTTCCTTCCTTCCTTCCTTCCTTCCTTCCTTCCTTCCTTCCTTCCTTCCTTCTTTGCTTTTTTTGGTAGGGTTGCAGTCTATAGATTGGGGCCTCAGAATTGTTATGTACTCCTTTATAACCCACCCTGTCTCAATGTTCTTTTTCTTATTTTACTCAGGGTGTAGATGTGTCTATGCAAGTGCTCTCTTTCCTCAGTTTAGATGTGGATGAAGAATATTGAGAAGAGTCCATCCTCACTCTTGTCCTATTATCCAGCATTCTCTGAAAATAGCTCTTCATCACATCAGCTAGAGGCATCCTGATTATTCCTTTAAATTTTTCTGCGATTGTGTTTGCTCACAGAATGTTGTACATAGTGAACATACTTACAGGAAACCTACCATACAAAATGAATGCTTAATGCAGAAATTATAACATTTGAACAAAGGGATGTCTAATTATTTTATTTCTGTTACAGCCTAGAGTATTTAAATTATATCTAATGCATACTAAGACATGGTTTTTGTCTTCTCAGAGTTTATAAGCATCTTGTTTAAATATTACAAATTAAGCAAAGTTGATGTTTAATGGAACAAATTATAGTTCTTAGACTTTGAAGACCTGTTGTCAGGGATTTACTTTTTAATGCCTGAGGGACTTGGGGTAAAGGGCTAACCTTTCTTTAGCCCATATCTCTCTCTATATTTTGCTGTACTGATGGAGTTTTGAAACACTTGTAAACTGTCAAACATGCTCCATATTAAGCCATTACAGTAATAACCAGTTAAAGAGATAATTCTTATGGTAGTTCCTAATACATATTTCAAAAGAAATGTGTTGAACTACAAGTGCTGGCTAATAATGCATTTATGCATTTGTTTCATTACTTAGTGTCTTCTTTAGAAGCCAATTATGCTTCTATCCTTTGTAAAATCTCATATTTTTGACATTGCTCTTTGGCTAAAGATTATGTTTACTGTCGCTTCTTTATGAAAAGACATAAGCAACTATGGGTGTCATTCCTAATGTTGCATTTAAATATGAAAAGATTCATCTTTAAACTGTGCAGCCATGGCATCATTTGTACACTTAGTCTGAACTCCTTGCTTATACATACTCTAAAAATTAGGGCTTTAATAACTTTCTAAAACTGAAGTCAGGAACACTGACCAATGACAAAGTTTCTGACATATTAATTTCAGATTTCTGGTGGTAGTTAAGAATTTTCCTTCTGGGGCTGGAGAGATGGCTCAGAGGTTAAGAGCACTGGCAACTCTTCCCGAGGTCCTGAGTTCAATTCCCAGCAACCACATGGTGGCTCACAACCATCTGTAATTTGATCTGGCGCCCTCTTCTGGTGTGTAGGCAGAATACTGTATACATAATAAATAAATTTAAAAAAAGACTTTAAAAAAAAAAAGAATTTTCCTTCTGACAAACATAGTATGTACTCACTCATAAGTGGATATTAAATGGGAGCAAAGGGATGGCCAGACTGCAACGCACAACTCCAGAGAGGCTAACTAAGAGGAAAAGACCATAGGAGGGACACATGGGTGATCCTGTGAAGGAGAAGTGGATGAGATCTACATGAGTGAACTGGGGGGGGGGTGGCACAGGGCGAGGAGTGGGGGATGAGAACATAGGGAAATGGGAGGGTCAAGCTGGAACAGGGATAGAGTGGGAGGGCAGGGAGGAAGATACCATGATAGATGAGGACATCATGGGAATAGGAAGAGGCAGGGTGCTGGGGAGGCTCTCAGGAATCCACAAGGTTGACCCCACCTTGGTCTGCTGGCAGTGGTCCAGAGGGTGCCTTGACCGGTCTACTCTGGTGACCAGCCTAGCAAATAACCTAGCTGTCATCATAGAGCCTTTGTCCAGTGATTGATGGAGGCAGATACAGAGATCCATGGCCAGGTACCAGGCTGAGCTCCGGGAATCCAACTGATGAGAGAGAGGAGAGATACTGCAGGCGAGGGATGTCAAGATCATGATGGGAGGACGTGCAGAGATGACCGGCCACACTAGTGGAAGCCCATGAACTGTGGACTGGTGGCTGTGAAGCCCCCATGGGAATAGACTAGGGCCTCTGGATATGGAAGACGGTTGTTTGCCTCGAACTGTTTGGGGGGCACCCAGGCAGGGGGATCGGGACCCGTCCCTGGTCTGTGGGCAGGCTTCTGGGACCATGTGCCTGTGGTGTGACACCTTGCACAGCCTTGGTGCAGTGGGAAGGGGCTTGGACCTGCCTAGGCTCAGTGTGTTGAGATCTCCTGACTCCCCATGGGAGACCTTGATTTGGGGGATGTGGGGTTGCGGGATGGCTTGGGAGAGAGGGCTGTGGGGTGGGAGGAGGGAGAAGGGGGGTCTGTGGATAGTATGTGGAGTGAGTAGAAATTTTCTTAATAAAGAAAAATGGAAAAAAAAACAAAAAAAGAATTTGCCTTCCTTTAAAAAGGAACATAAGTATAAAAGCCCCAACTTCTTTTAAATACCTGATTTAAAAGAAGACTTCAGAATTTTACCTCTCTTTTTTGTAAGAGCAATACGCAATGCAATTGTGATGAGAAGAAGGGATCCTGGAAGAGAGGAAAAGTGCTAAGGGAAGGAAAAAAAAAGAAAACTGGCATATATGCACAAAAATGTAGTAAAGAAACCTACTACTTTGTGTACTAACTTAAGAGATTGATTTAAAAAGACCAATGCATTATCAGAAAGCTAGTGGAGTAGCAAAATGGAATTGTTCTGGATAGTCTTTTTGTCAACCTAGGTATATCTGGGGAAAGGGAATTGTAATTGAGGGAAAATGCCCCATCAGATTGGCCTCTAGGCAAGCCTGTAGGACATTTTCTTAATTAATAATTGTTGTCCAAGGGCCCTACCCACTATGAGTAGTACCATCCTTGTGCTGGTAGTCCTGGGTTCTATAAGAAAGCAGGCTGAGTAAGCCATGGGAAGCAAAACAGTAAGCAGTACTCCTCCATGACCTCTATATGGGCTCTTGTCTCCACGTTCCTGCCTTGACTTTTTGCTTTGATGATGGACTATAACCTTTAAGAGGAGATAATCCCTTTCTTCCTGAAATTGCTTTTGGTCCTGGTGTTTATCACAACAACAGAAAGCAAACTGGAATAGGAATTAAAAATGACCCACAATCCTATACCTCTTACATAAAGTGCTATTAATATTTTGGTAAGTTTATATGCAGTCATTTCTTTGCTGCATGTTTGTTATTAAAATTGTTTATACTAATTTTTATCAATACATTTTTCTTTCAGAAATGCATATTTGCTTTATAATGATGTACATTGATAGATACTTCTGGTAGCTTAAATATTTGATAACAAAGTAGTATTGTAATAAACCCAGGCACCCTCAGGTCCATTAATTACAGTTACTGAAAACTCAATATCTAGAAGCAATTTTCACCTTGTGTGGTTGTGGCATGGTTTTATCTTTAGAAAAGTTGAGTATGTGAATAGCTATGGTCCATTTTTAATGTATTTCCCTGTATAATTTGAGAAACCTGATGAAAAATAGCTATGCTCTCTAGCCTGTTGTTGCATTAACATAATATACACATCACCATCAAGATGTGAAACAATGCTTAGTATTTATTTTCTCAAATAGGTAGTTATTTATAATTAAAAAATATATACAAGGCACAAGCGATTTGGAGACAAATCTAGAGGGGTGGGGTCAGTAAGTAGTAGCAGAAATGCATCAAAGAGTTTGACAAAATTTGGCAAGCCCCGCTTTTCCTTGTTTGTGGGGAGGGCACTGCTGAATTACTATTCCAAATGAAGCAAGGTTTTCATTTGGAAAAATTACTTGTATTAAACAGATGACTAGGCTGAAATAGCTGCTAAAACAATTTCATGCTTTTGTTTTTAATGTAGTCCAATTATAAAATGTCGCGTCAGATTGTGTGTGAGTACACAAGTGCGTAATTCTAATTTTATTTTTGAGTTATCACATTTCAGGAAGTTGATTAAAATCACCCAAAATATTTTCTAAGCTTTTTGTGTATAACAAATGAACCATTTTTAAAATGAGTTAAAATGAGATTAGAATTTTGGCAGATAATGCTTTGATTAAATGAATTGATTGATAATTCTATAGTTTCTCGTTTTGTCCATTTAATGAATATGTAAGGAACTCTGCCAAATTTTCTTATTTGCTCTAAGGCTTCCAGAGTCACTGTAATGTCAGAATGCATACTCTTAGAGCTCTCACTCAAGAGAAAAAACGAATAAGCAAATATAGTAAAATATAATGTTTTTTTTTTTTATTTCTCCTTTTTTTTTTTTTCGGAGTTTTTGTTGCTGATTTGTTATGCTTCAGCCTTTCATGCTTAAACATGTATCACCAAAGAGCAAGGTTCTTCTCCAGCATCAGCAGTGCATATAATCAAATTTTTAGTTTTTTTTTTCCCACTGATGTGATGCTGTTATCCAACTAGGGCCAATTTTCAAATTTCCCCAACTATCTTAATACCTTTTATAATTATATTCTTATAATCCAGTTGAAGATCAAACTTTATTGTCTACATCTTCCTCATCTTCTTCAATCTTGGAGAGTTTGGATGCATTTGAGAAGTTTTCGTTATTAATTTGAAGAAATCAGGTCAGTTATTTATGCAGAATGTTTCCCAGCCTTGATTTCTCTGTTTCTCCATGATGAAATTTAAATATTTTTGGCAAGGATGTTGCATAGGTGATTCTTGGCTTCAGAGCATCTCATCATGAGACATATGGATATCTGGCTGCCTCATCATAGGGGTTGAGAAAGTGTCCTTTATATTTGAAATTAATAAGTGATAAGTAGGGTGATGTTGTGAGATCATGTAAGCAACCTGTTCCTTAGCAACATTTGTATACTTTTCACACCTATGGATGGAATTCCTGCTTCAAGTCAGTTTTTACTTGCTTTGTTAGAAGATGATTTTCTGACTTTGTCTTTATTTCTGCATTTGTCATATGGCATTCTTCTGTGAAATAGGATGTTATTAGCCTCCCCTTCCTGATTGAATTAAAAAAATAATCACTATGCTTTCATAGATTCTTCATTTAAATTCATTGGCACAACTTATTGATTGATAGTCTGTGAATGCCATTAAGCTTTTTACTAAAAATTACTTATAAACAAATAATTGATGTATTTTTTGTTTGTAATGTATATTATTTCTAATCCAGGGACCTTTCTGTTCTTCCTCTATAGAAAACATTAGACAAATACAACACAACTTGATGTACCAAAAGACTCAACTTGAAACATTAATTCATTGAAATTATATTTGGAACTTATATTGATCACTGCCAAATCCTTTTGAATATTTCAAGTATTAAATTCTACTTTTTTTCCCGTTTGAGACAAGGTTTCTCTATATAGTCTGGCTGTCCTTGAATTCACTGTGTTGACCAGAGTGGCCTCAAAGTCATAAAGAACCTCTTGCCTCTGCCTGCCAGATGCTGGGATTAAAGGAGTGTGTCTTCATGCCCAGCTCAATTCTACTTTTAAAACTAGGATTTTATTAAGATTTGTAGTTGGCTTAGAAAACAATGGGTTTCGTTTTGACATTTCACATACATACACATACACCCCTTGCTCATCTTTGTCACCAACCACTGTCCTTTCCCATCTGTCATCACTCCTTTGCTGGTTTATTCTTTCCTCCAAATAGTTCCCTGTGTCTGCATGTTGTGTGTGTGTGTGTGTGTGTGTGTGTGTGTGTGTGTGTATGTGTGTGTGTGTGTGTGTGTGTGTGTGTGTGTGTATTGAGTATTTGTTAATATATATTCTGCATGAGCGAAAATATATTTTGCTTCTTGCCACCAAGAACTTTGTCATTTCTTCATTCTAGGCATTTGCAGATGAAAATTCTACAAGTATCCCCACTCTATACTTATGTTTACAAAGGAGACCTTTACTTACATCAAATTTAGTCCAAAGTTCGGAGCCCTTAATCTGTTTCCTCCATACTGATAGAAAATTACCTCCCTACCACTACCATTTCCTTCCTTTCTAATAGAGAATTGTCATCATTACCTCACCCATTCACCTGTCTTATTTTTAAATCCATTCAATTTTTCCTTTTTGGGTGTCTGTCTTGGGTTCTGTCCTTTTGATTATTCTGATCTGAGTAATTAGGATAAGATACTTCTGAAGTTTCACTATGTAGTAATTACTTGCTGTTTCTTAAGGTCAGGTAATTTTTCACTCACATTTTCCGTTTTCCTTTTGATTTATATTCAAACCATTTTTCTAAAAATACTAGTTCACATTAACTATTAAGAAAACAATTACAGGCCAGGCGTTGGTGGCGCACGCCTTTAATCCCAGCACTTGGGAGGCAGAGCCAGGTGGATCTCTGTGAGTTCGAGGCCAGCCTGGACTACAGAGTGAGTTCCAGCAAAGGCGCAAAGCTACACAGAGAAACCCTGTCTCAAAAAACCAAAAAAAAAAAAAAAAAAAAAGGAAAGAAAGAAAACAATTACAGAAACATAGATAAGCATTTTTTATGGATGAAGGTAAACATAAGATAATCCCCTTATGTAATGAACAACCATTAGTAAGTGTAGCTGAAGTTTTCCTGGTCCTGCCTGGCTCCTGTGGCCCCACAGCTGTTCAGACCCAAATGAACACACAGAGGCTAATATTAATTACAAACTGTATGGCCTAAAGGCTCAGGCTTCTCACTAGCTAGCTCTTACATCTTAAATTAACCATTTCTATAAATCTATACTTTGCCATGTATACTTACCGGTATCTTTACATCTTGCTTCTCATGGTGGCGGCTAGCAGCATCTGCTCTGCTCTCTTTTTCCTTCTCTCTCCAGTTAGAATGTCCTGCCTAACCCTATTCTGTCTCACCATTGGCCAAACAGCTTTATTTATCAACCAATCAGAGCAACACATTCTCTCAGCATAAGAATGACATCACCCACCAAGTAAGTTATTTTATTTTGCAGTACTAGGGATTGAATCCATGGCTTTGTCCATTCAAAGGAAGTGTTCTACCACTGAACTACTTTCATAATTTATTAATTCTGTGTGTAATTTAAGTCCTGTGTGTATTTTTATTATGCTGAATAGCTCAAGTATAATGCTTTATTGAATAACTGTCAAGTGGAAGGAGATGGAATTAAAATTAAGATGCGAGATATTATATATATATATACACACACACTATATATATATATATTTCTTTTGGTGGTGTGCATTTGTATGTCTGTGTGTGGTGTATGAGCACGTGTGTGCATGTGTGTACTTGTATGCACACATGTGAAGGACAGATGAGGAAACCAAGTGTCCTGTTGTGTCATTCTCTGCCTTATTCATTGAACCTAGGGCTTCCAGTAGTTTCAACTAGATCTGTCCCCCTGCCCCAATACCCTCACTCCTGAGATTATAAGCATATATACCAATACACCTGGATTTTTACATGAGTCATCGAGATTTGAACTCAGGTCTTCATGCTTGTACAGCATGTGCTCTTACCCATTGAGTCCATCTTCACAGCTCCTAGACTTATATTTTAAGAAACAAAAATATTATTGAAAGCAGAGGCTTACAGTTCATCAGTGATATAAATGTTCATACATATTCCCATTTTCAAATGTGTGGCTCTTCTATGCAGCTAGAAGCTTCTCCAGTCCTGCCTGCGCCCTGCAGTCCCATGGCCTGCTCATAAAATAATCACATAGAGGCTTAATATTATTTATAACTGCTTGGCCTTTATCTCAGGCCTACCACTGACTAGCTCTTACACTTAAACTCAGCCCATTTCTGTTAATCTATATGTTGCCACGTCTTCTGTGGCTTTACCTGTGTGTCATTACATACTGCTCCCTGGATGGCGGGCTGGCATCTCCTGACTCAGCCGTCCTCTTCCCAGAATTCTCCTTGTCTGCTTGCCCTGCCTATACTTCCTGACTGGCTACTGGTCAATCAGCATTTTATTTATCAACTAATCAGAGCAACACATTCACAGCATACAGAACAACAACACTCATCACTTTTGTGACTTTTGTGCAGCTATCTAATGATCTATAAGCCCCATAACTTCAGTATTTCTTTATGTTGGTCATTTATTTAAGAATATTTATTTAGTACTTTCTGAACATAACAGGTACTTTCATAGATATTGGGAGTATAGCAGGAACCAAAAAGGTTACAAGGCCCCTCAAGTTTAAAGTGATTGTCTAGAATGTTCATGTGTATATTTGCTAGGCAGGTATCAGTTCCTGTACTCTGAGGTAGATGGAGGTGATGGTGTGTGATTTTCTAGTTTTCAATATATCTTCATAAAAATAACATTTTATTAGAAAAACATAGTTGGATTAAATTCCTCTAAAGTATTTTATTCCCTGCACAGGATACAGTATTAAATGACAAATGTATGAAATCAGACCACAGTAAAATCCTAGTAAGCCAAGGGCAAATCCAGCGATATTTGCAAAGCATTTAGAAGAGAGATCACTATACAGTGAAAGGGTGTGTGAATGTATGTGTGTGAGGATCTGCTATGGTGGAGAGAAAAGCCTTGAGTGTCTAAGTTGTGACTAAAATAGGACAAGATGGGAGAATGAATACCAGTTCCAGTCTAGTAAGAATTAGGCATTATGTATTTATACGTTACTGGTTACTGATTTGGTGACAAAGTTAAGGCGTGGACAGGCTGGTAACTGATGCTGGAATCCTTCCTTCTTGGATAGAAACAAAAAGAAAAACGAAACAAAACACATAACTAAGAAGTATTAGAAGAGTAGAGGTTATTGGTGGTAGCAGTGACATCAGTGGCGTGTATCAAAGCCATTAGTAGCAGATGCAAATTGAGGAAGGCATGATCAGTTCTCTAGTGGTCTTCAGAGGTAGTGACTATGATAGTTTAATAGTTGGATGGAGAACTTTTATGGTTTGCATGTAAAGTGTCCTTCAGATGCTTATGTGTGGTATACTTGGTCCCCAACTAGAGGCATTGCTTTTGAATGTTATGGAACAGTTGGGAAGTGGGGCCTAGCTAGAGAAAATGAGTTGCTGAGAAGAGTGGGGTAGGCCTTATGGGTTGTAGCTTGTGCCACATTCTAGCTTGAGGTCTCTGCCTCCTGATCATGGAGATGTGAGCCAGGAGCCTCATGCTTTCACCACCATGGACTTCAGCCTCCTATCTTTCCTGTCCCAATAGATTGTACTCTCTCAATCCATGAGCCAAAATAAATCTTTCCCTTTACGTTGCTTATTTTGTGTATTTTGTCAGATAATGAGAAAATAGACTGAAACACTGAGGGATCAACATATATAAAGGGCTATGTTTATCATCAGGTTAAGGAGAAAAGGGCATAAAGCAAAGTCACAAGGCATTCTATCTGTGAGAATTAACTGTCACATATCAGATATTTACATTATGTTACAATTCCTAATAGTAGCAAAATTACCGTTATGAAGTAGCAATGAAATAATTTTGTGGTTGGGGTCACCACAACATGAGGAACTGTATTAAAGGGTTACAGTATTAGGAAGGTTGAGAACCACTGGCCTATAGGAATGGCATCTATTGGTGAAACTGACCCCTAGTCTTCTTAGCTTTGATTCTGAGGACAGACACTTATATCTGGAAATGGTTCCTTCTTTTCCATCTATGGGGAAGCACTTCTCTATGTTATGTGCCTTATGCCTGTGCAACAACAAAAGCTACTTGTACTGTAATAATTTTGAAAGCTATTGTGTGATTATAGAGCCTGTAACACACACTTGTCAGTCATTTGTCCTCAGCAACCATTTATCTGTATCTGAATGTAGTAGTCACATTTTTAGTATAATGTGTTTATTATAACATGTTCAGATCACTGGAAAGTATAGTAGCACATTGTAGACAGAGATATATTTCAACCTAACACCTTAAAATAGATATGTCGGAATGTAAGTGTTTTATCTTCCTAGAATATTTTTTTCCTAAAACATCTCATTTCCTACTGACTCTAGATAGGGAGGTGTTTTGCTTTATTGATCTGCTTTCTGGCTGCTTGTGATTTTAATAGTCTGTACCAGTTTTCCGTGCAAATAATGGCATAGATTCCATGATTATAGATGCAAAATGCTTTCATTTGGTAAGAATAATACAGCAATGGGAAAAATATGTATATTATATATACATATATATATATAATTTTTAGATAATTTTTTAAATGTTAATAATATTAATATTAGAACCTCATTGAGTTTATTTGTTCATTGTCCACTACTTGGAAAACACACACACACACACACACACACACACACACACACACACACTGGTCTTTGATTTCTTGTTGTAGATGCAGAGCACCAGTAATGTTGATTGGCATACAATCTAGTCCTTTTACTTTGGTATTTAGGAAGATGTTCTTCATCCACTAATTATGCTTAAAACCAATATAAAACAGCAGTGTAACTATAAAACACTCCTAATTAAATGAGTTTAGTGAAATTTAATTGTGTTGATTCTTAATATTTTCAAAATCATGTAGTTTGAAATAAAATGGAGTGAAGGTGATAATGTCCAAACCAAACTTATCTGTTTACTCTTTGCTAACTTCCCTGAATATGCATGGGAGTTGGCTGTGTAGAAAGAAGATGTGATAGACTGTGGTCCATGAGTTTAGAGAACAGTGAAATATTGAATGATTGTGGAATAAATCAACAATTCCAAATAGAGACTTTGGAAATGTTATCTGGACCTTGACTGCAACTGGAAAATAGTCATTTCTGTAAGGTTGGCTGAATCATGGCCAGATGATCTGAGCCTTGATGAGTAGCAGTGCTTAAGAATGTAACTCTAGAGTATTTCTGAGTTTGCATTCTGACAGGCTGTGTGATGTTGATTTTAATAGTAAGATTTATTGTGACGGTTAAATGTTAGCCATTTCTTTTGTTGCCAGTCGAGAGAGGTGACTAAGCTTTACACACACACACACACACACACCCATACACACCCATACACACACTCATAGTGATTTGGTAAAGGAGACAAAATGAGAGGCAATATTTACTAATATGTTGGAGAATCTGAACAGAAAATAGATAAAAGGGAAGGGTGAGATTTGTGAGTTTTTGCCATCATCTGTTTGGACAGCAAATACAGAATACTGAAGGATGAATAATTTATACAGAGCAAAACCTTATTTTTTCCATTCTTCTGCAGGATAGGAAGTGCTAGCATTTGATGGGGCCATCTTGCTGCATCCTCTGGAGAGGCAGAATGAATTATCCTCATATAGTATCCACAGGGGTGGAGAGGTGAAAGGAGCCTAAATTTGCTGATTCATCATAGTATTATCCCACCTGGGAGGGCAGAGCCCTCATGGACCTATCATCTCCCATAGGTCACACCACCTAAGATGATCAGAGCAACAGTCAGAATTCAACATGGGTTCTAGAGAGGCAGTTTTCAAAGCATATCAGTCTTCACATGGGAGGCACAAGCCAAACCTTAGAGAGTTTCAAGTTCTGTTTGGAGAGATAGGAGAAAGAACAGGATAAAAAAATAAAAGAGAACACAAGGATGGACTAGAATTAATGGAGCAGGTAGAGGAGCTGAAGAGAAAGTCCTTGAGTGCTACAAGAGAACAAGGAGAGGAAGAGTCAAGTCTTTTCACAAGTTTGAAGAAAACTGTGTGTCTTTGAAGACAGAGTTGAAGAAACCAATTGATCCAAGATACCATTGTACCCACAGGGCCCTTTTTACAGAAAGGTACTAAATTCTGTTGCCATCAGTGAAACTTCACACCCTTCTGTAGTATAAAAGAAGTTATTTAGTGTGGTAGTGATCAACAATTTGGCAGATGCATGAATTAAATAGCCCCTTGATAGCCTCTGAAGAAGTTGCTGTCCGCCCTTAAGTGCTTACCTGATTACCAGGGAGTAATTAAAGTGCTGTGGAGACAGGGGCCTCACGTAATTACAGCCTGGAATTACTTATATCTATGTGAATAGCTGTGATTGTGAGCAGATTTTCTGAGAGTAACCAGTAGCAGATAGGACTGATGAACAATGCCATTGTTATTTGCGTAGTTATTTGACATAAGAAATAAATTCTTATAGAAGATACCTATGAGAGGGCCCAGAGCTGAAACATGTCTCCCTGGGCTGTGCTTTCGCCTCTGATGACACTAGTCCTCTTACTTTAGTACACTCACAGTTTGATGTTTTGTTCTGCATACTAGGCTTCTTATAGCATTAGGGAGAATTGAAAAGGTAAAGGAAAAACCTGGTCAATTCTGTATATATTATTGCTAGTAAATTTTCTTTTCATATTGTCCATGCCAAATTCTGGAAAATGTAATAATCGAGACTAGAATGCAGGCAGTAGCTTCTGTAATAAAATAATTTTTTATTATGTACCATGAGGTAAGCCTTATTGCTTTCTTTGATTTATATGCAAATATTTCTTTTTCATGTAGTTTATACTGCTTTCAGCTGCTATTTTAGTTTTTGTGCTTTAGACTGTCTCTATTCTTTTCATGATTGCCACAATAAAATAGGCAAGCAAGAAAAATTATGGGTGCTTCCTGTCTCATTTTGTGTATTTGTTTCAGTGGCAGTACCAAGCTTTTAGGAAACCACTGTTGTCAATGTCATGAATTTACAGTAAACCTGTGGAATTTACATATATAAAACATAGATGTCATGCTGGTGAATTCAACTTACAAGCCATGGAATAGAACTCTTGCAGTGAGGCTATTAGTTTCAGGTAATTTAAATCTCAGTGGGAACCAAGAAATGGATTTTGAACTAATATATTTTTTGAAGTCCTCAAAGATAGGAGAGTGTAATATTTCTGTGTAAAAAAGAAAACATCTGTCATTTTTTAAGGTAAAGAGGTTTAATTTTAATGAAGTGATTAAAAGTAATTTCAAGACTTATTTCCCTTCAATAAATGTTTTTTTTTTTTGTTGATTTAATGGAAATTGGTTGAAAAATTAGATCCATTTTCAGCATAATGCCAAGTAAAATGAAACATTTCTTTCAAGGTAGGAAGCTTTGTGTAACAGGGGAAATGCAAAATGACATGTTTTTGAGACCATATACCCGTCCTGATGTAATTTATTCACCAATCCTGTTCTTGATTACAATTATAGTATCTGCTTTCAAAGGGTTTTTAATACTGGCTTTTGTATCAGGTAAACTTATATGTTAATAAAATGTTCTTTCTAATTTTACAACTCAAAGAAAAACACACAACTCTTTTAAATTACAGGTAGGAACACTAATCTTACAGATAATTTTCAGACTGCCTTTCAGGTGTTGCCATCGCTGGCACTTTGTCCCACATTTGTTTTCCAACATTTATGGTATCTATTGTCAAGATCATCAGTCACATGCTCCCTGTCTGTGTTGTCAGTTCAGCTTCTGTAAGCTTCTCACATTTGTAATATGGAATTATAAATTATTCATTTACTACTGTATCTCTTTTAGGAGACTGTGTGATCATTGAGCGTTAGGATTGTGTCTGTATTCTAAATAAATTCTGCACTGGGTTTGATACCTTCATTGATAGCTGATAAATTCTAGCAAGGTTCCAACCAAATGCAGTGAATGTGTCTGGTATGACTTAAGGTTTGAAGGAAGATAACATCCTTGTCATTATCCAAAGAGAATCACGAAAATTGTGGAAGTCAAATTACATGTCAGAAAAAGTAGTGATGTCCATCATGGAATAGTTTTGTATCTTTTTTTAAAAACATTTCAGAAAATGGCAATTCCAAGGACACAGTTTGTCATGTGCACAGGATTTTTTTTAATATTGTAAACCCCTCCATAAAAGGGCCATGTTTTTATTTATATATCAGCAATAACCCATTGTTAACATCGTAAGGAATATAATAGATGATAATTAAAATTTTGTACCAACAGTCATGTATTTGTTGTTGGCATACCTTCCCAAACCTCTGTTAAGTATCAAAAGAAAGTATTTTCAGGGTCAGATCAAAGGGTGAATCATTTTTCATTATCTTATATGTATTCAACACAGTGCCACATGTATCACGGGCATAAGTGTTACCAAGACAGTCTCTACTTTGGGAGATTTGTTAAAAGGACTCACAAGAATGAGGGATTAGTTTTATTAACAGTTAAGATTTGTTATTGCAGTCTAGTAGACACTGCTTGATTACAAAGGGGGAAAGCTATAGGCAGTTCCTGGAGGAATCCATGGGTAGGTTGACTTGCTGATTGCCTCCTGAGAGAGGTCACATAGAAAGCTTTTTTCCCCAGTGGTGAAAATATAGCAATACATGTGTGAACTTCTTGTCCATGGAAGACTAGTAGAAAAGACAGTACCCAAGTTCTGTTTTTGTTTTGATTTGCTTTTTTTTTGGGGGGGGTCTGTTTACTTAGGTACTCAGTTTAGCATTTACAAAAAATACAGACTCTTCAATGGAAAGCACGTCTTCATTATAAAATATTTTTTTTTCTTATTAACTGATGTAGTGACATTTGCCTTATCATTTAGGAAACCAGGGATATATTCTAAATCCCCACACTATTACCAATAGCTAATCTTATAAGAAAGCCTTCCTTAGAGGATAGTCTTAGGCTTGTTCTATGAACTTTTCTGGCCAGTATGGCTCTGTGTGAATACTAGTGTTGGTAAGAGAATTAAACTGTAGTGTATGCCATTTTTAAGTACTTTAAACTACCCATATGCTCAATCTTTAGACAGAATGATGAAGGTCTTAGTTATTTATTAGAGGTATCTCTAATGCTTTGGTGGTTTAAGTACCTGTTCATTGACTTGCATTATTGCTGAATTCCTTAGTTAAGCTTTATGCGTACACTGAACATACCTGACTTCCCGCTGCCCTAGCTAGAGCTTTAAAGCTTGCTAAAAATATAGTTGCTTATACTCCATGTCTTCTTGCAAATATAGTTAGCTAGATATACTCTTGCTTGATAGTTTTTATAGAGCCATATAATATTATACTGACTTTTATTCAGACTTTAATTTTTTTGTTTTGGTTGGTGAGTTGGGATATTCATATGGCAGAAGCCAAGAAAACAATAAAGCAAAGAAAAATAGAGAGTTCCAGAAAGTCTTGGCATATTGTTGTAGTTTCACATATCCTGCAATGTTAAGATCTTAATTTCTGATCTGTGTGTGTTAATATCTGATATATATATGTATCTCTCTCTCTCTCTCTCTCACACACACACACACACACACATACACACACACACACACATATATATATGTGATTACTGCTTTGTGTGGTTTTATGTGCTAACATGTTTGCTGATTTTTAAAGTTTCTATCAATTGGGCTTTACATTAATGCCTTGGGGACTGCAATTATGGCAGTTCTGTAGTTGGCATATGCTTCTTCTTATCAGGAACAGTTTTCAACCATTTGCAGCATTGCCTGCCTTTTTTTTTCAAATTAAATCTGGGAAACAAAGACACTTAATTCGTCTTAGAAACTTGTGGTTGTCAACTCAGGCTTTCACCCAGTTAATCTTATGTTTTGAAAAGAAAAAAAAAGAAAAAGAAAGGTGTTATTGACAGTGAGATGTGACAGCTCACAGTAGAAGGAAGAACTGTAAAGACTATAGTAGTGTTTAGTTATTTTACCAGGAGAAAAGCAGCCCCACCATTTTTGATGGGTTTGAATGGCATTACTCTATTATTACAAAGAATAGAAATTGATCTTGATGAGGTGCCATCAAGGGGAGATTCATTATACTCTTCAGCAGTACAGCCTATGTCTACTGCATTTTCTAAAAGTTTCCATCAGGATTGCTTCTCTCCCTCCCCTTTTAGTTGTTGTATTTAAAAAAAAAAAACTCTTTCAAGTACAGAACATACATTTATGGATCACTGCTTATGGAAAATGAAAGACCCCATTGTACTTGGTTCTCCTTATGAAAGCTCATGGAAAAATAGGTATCCTTGATTTCTTCAGTACATAATATAATAAAATTAATAATAAAATGAAGAGGTACAACTACAGACTAATTATGCCAAGTGAACAAGTGAAGATTACAGAAATATTGGGCATAATTTGGAACACATTTTTTCATGTTCTTTCATAACTTCACATCAATATTTGTGAGGTTTATTTTCAAAGGAAATAACTGGCTACCAATAAAATAGATTGTTTAAAAAAGTTGTTTTCATGAGGCATGGACGTCTTAAAACTTGGTAGGGAAAGGGAATGTGATTCAGCCTAGAAATTTGATAAAAGGCTTCCTAATCATGTGCTATTATTCCATGAGGAGGGGAAGATATTTTTTCATATTTCTAGAATGTATGTTTTTGGTGAGCTGGCAGTTTTCTTTATGACGTGTGAGAGGAATGATGCCTGTTTCCTTATACAAAAGTCTGTCTCTATCCCAAGCTGTCTGCCAGGCAACTCTCCAATAATACTCCCTGACTTTTTACTGTGTTTTAGGGATTGTGATAAATACAAGTTTTTCATGGATGGTCTCATCCTGTTCTCATTGTAAGTGATCTTAGAAGGTGATCATTATTTTCTTCAGTTCAAGAGATTCAGATTTATAGAAGGTAATTAATCTGTCCAAGGTCAGTTGTGCCTGACAGTGACCTCTTAACTCTCAATTGATCTACCTGTATAAATCCCCAGGCACCTTGGTAAGACAGCAAGGTAGACTTACTCTACTTACTGTAGGAGACCGAGACAGTTATTTATGGATGCTAGAATGTGCAACAAATGCAAGCTTATTCCTTTTTACTGTAGGGATTTCTAGTAGGGGAAGCTACCTCTCATAAATGAAGTGCAAACCTATTATCCATTACTTTTAAGCACAGAGCTGTAAAATAAGGAATTGTTTGGTGGTATTTGCTAGTCTCCATGGTTTTCTTGCTGCATTCTCTCCAAGCAATATTTGATTGCTCATTTGCAGATGGGAAGCCAACTTCCATAATGCTAGAACGCACTGTCATTGTTTTTGGTATCTTTGGCAATAAATGCTGAAACAACACCCACCTCCTACTCCCACTGCCCCACTTCCAAACAACAGTAGTGTTCAAGGCTTTCTCTTGACTTCATCCTTTTTATCCTTCTGGCCACCATTTGTAAAGGGATCAGGAATTCCTACTTCTTTGTTTTACAATAGTACGTGTTTTTATGGCTCAAATGTATCTTTCTGTATAGACTTTGTAATTAAATACTTTGGTTAAACTATTTTATTTGGAAAATGTCCCAATGTTTTTATTTTTGTTTGTTTTTATGTTCAACTGATTTACAAACAGATTTAAGGATACAATCCCTTTGTAAATTGGAAATGCTTGTAAAACATAAAGGTTTGGGGATTTTTTTTATCAGATTAGATTGAATATTCTTGTTAATTTGAATCTTGTGATATGTATGTAAGTGTATGCTGCAGTTAGTTTAACACTTCAGTTGTTATAAAGGCATAATTTCAATAGTATGTAAATTTAATGTAACTTTGGAGACTTAGACTTAGTTTGTTCATTTCAATGTTAATTTATTTAAGTTTTAGCTATTTTAAAATAGGTTTATGTGTGTGGGCCTGGTAATGTTTTTATTTTGGTTTCATTACATTTTGAAATGAAAGTGACTTTAAAATAGGCTCCAAGGAGGTGTTAGTTAAATTATTAGTAATGAGTTTGGATGCTTTGAAAAAAGTATACTTGTCAATGAATAAACATAATATAATGCAATAGAATCCCTTTATAATGCTGCTGTTACAGGGCCCACTACCTGTTATGCAAACTAATTTTGCTACACACAGTGATAGTTTCAGCAGCAATAGGATTTTACTGAAGATAATAAAAGCTCCATTCTTTTCAGCAA
>CABHPQ010101647.1:52711-66048 GCA_902168405.1 Peromyscus aztecus
ATAGCTTTGTTTTTTGTATTTCCAAACTAGTAGGCTTGTTTTAAATGCCAAAAATAGTTTTACAGATGTATATAGAGTGAAAAGATTCACTATTCCCTTCTTATACTGTAAGGATAACTAATTCTAATAATCCTTCTAAGTATTTTAAGAACTCATTTTCTGATGAAAGACATAGAAAGTGGGCCCATAATAAATCTGCAGCTCCATGAGTTACTTCAGAGTGTCTATATCTGTGCAATGAACACTCAAACACAAGCACTAATTTGCTTTACAATACTCTTATTTTCAGCTGTTTTTAAATTTAATATTGAAAACATCGACTCTCATGGATTTGTGACAGCATTTACTATGCTTAATATATTTGTAATTTAAAAAAATTATTGGTCTATACCTAAGGTTAGCCAAAGTTTTCTAGAAAGGGATAGATGCTAAATATTGTAGGCTCTGTGGCACATTTGGTCTCTGTCACAACCATTTAAGTTGACTGCTGTAGATGGTATAGAAATGAATAGTCTAGTGTAAGATTCCATTGTATGACTGTATCACAGTCAACATACCCCTTCAGATACAGGCAGGAATTTCTTTTTCCTTTTGCCATGAATACTCATACAACATTATTATTATTTTATGTGCATGGGTGTCTTGCCTACATCGATGTCTGTACACCATGTGTGCATGTGGTACCCACAGAGGTCAGAGGAAGGTTTTAAATATTCTGGAAATTGAGGTAAACATAGTTGTGAGTTGTCATGTGGTTGCTGCAAGAACTGGAAGCGCTCTTAATAGCTAAGCTAGCTCTCAAGCTCCATAACATTTGTTCTTTTATACATTGATGTGCATTTCTATTTGGCATATAGAATTGATGTATCATAGGGCATGCCTGAGTTCAACTTAAGTAGGAATGCTGAAAACTTTTCTAAAGAGGTAGATTAATGGAATGCTCTACCAGTAGATAAGCATATCATTGCTTGTGTCAATAGTGTTTTTCCAAGATATTTTCCTTACTAGTTAAGTTAGTGTATAATGATGCTTTCATTTTAAAATCATACCACTAGTAATCCTGCATATTAATGTATATTTTGTCAAATCACAAAAAGTGTAGAAAATCTGATAATATGATAGACTCTGATGTGATCAGTTATTTTTAATCTTAATTCCTTAAAAATCTTTATAGTATATATGATTTCTAGAGTCAACAGATTTTTATTGTCAACACATGTCTAATAGTATCATTAGTGTAGTCATCGAGAACAAAGGAGAATATGTACATTCTAGATAGCACAATTTCTTCATACCATACATCCTCCATTAATGACTCTTTTGAAAGTTATCTTTGACCTTTATTTTAGAGTCTAAACTCTTAACAGTCTTTTCTCAAATGTCTACTTCACACTTTTTGATATCACTTACGGGCTATATTCTCTGGTTTCTTATAATCACATTATCCTGCCCTAATAATTTTGCCTGATTCCTGAAGACTTTTTTCAGAACATGAATCTTCTCCCTTGCCATGATAAATTCACGTTGTCAACTTTATGTGTATGCAGCAACATTTATATCTTTAGACTTTTAACTAACTTTGCAGTCTTACCATCTTGACACCTAACTATTTCATTAAGTTAAAATGTCTAAAGTGCCATTTATAACAGTTATAATTGTCCATGTCTCCCCACACCACTTGACCAGATGAAAGTCTCAACTTCCCAGTTTCACCATGTAGCAAATAGAGAATAGAGAGAAGTGTTCTATTAAGCACTGATAATTAGCAAATAATAGAATAATTTCTTTCCACTGGTTAAATGAAAGGTAAGTGAAAACTTCACATTTTATATTGTCTCTTATTAGGGAAGGAATTTTTATATGCTAAATATGAAATATTGTGAATTTAATATTTGTTCTATAAGTGTAAATCATTTTACAACCATAATTTTAGCTAGTTTGGCAAGTTAACTCTGGAATAGTGAAATGTAGCAGTAGATCATCCTAGTTGAAAAATGACCATTATTCAAGTCTTTATAGTGTTCCAAAAATAAAGTTATAAATATATGCTGAAACTTAAAAATAATTTATCCAACATAAATAAGTCATCATTATCATTTTGAGAAAGTAATTGCTTTGGATAATAAGAAAAAGCATATCTTTCGAGTCAGGGACTAATATGCTCTGAATCCAACTTAAATCTTTTGAGGAAAGTGTCTACTTTGTAAGATTGTTATTTTCAAATGTAGAAGCCATTATCTCATAGAGTTGGAGCACCACTGAAACCCTTTTAATATTCTTGGATATGCAACCTAGAAACCACATCACACCAAGGCACATTCCCTGGTTGTAATCATGGCAATTAGGCAAAATTGTTTAAGTATATATTTGGCACTTACTTTGTTCTAGGAGTGGTTTTAACAGCTTTTATATAAAATTAAGTAGAGGCAGATATAAAATACATGTATATACACACACATACGCCAATCTATCTGCATACATAAAATGCATGCATAGATAAACATATACATATATTTATATACACAACTTACATGTGCTATGTTTGCTTTAACAGAAACCAGAACATGACATTGGGGTCATATATAGCTAGACCAAACGAAATGCAATTTCCATTCTTCAATTTGCTTTTTTAAAGCCTACAGCACCCAGTATTCCCAGGTGGTCTCCCATCCAAGTAGTAACCAGGTCTGACCCTGCTTAGCTTCCAAGATCAGATGAGATTGGGTGTGTTCAGGGTGGTATGGCTGTACACCAGTTTTCTAAATTAAAAGTTCTAGGTGTTCTAACTTGAATCTCACTGGTGGATTATTATACTAGAAAAGAGAAAAATTAGTGGCAAAATAATTGATATGTAAATGTAAAATTCCACAAATAGATTATAATACTCTGAATACTGAGACAGAAATGAGTAATACTAGCTTTCTTAAGAAAACAATCACCAAACATCCTCTAAAACCACACCTGTATTTATTCCAGTGGCAGATAACAACAGTGAAACAAAGAGCTGTCTATTCAAATTTCACTTTCTAAGCTTTCTGTGTGTCTCAATTTTAGTGATCGTGAATAATGGGGAATGTCGGCACAAGGGCAGATGCTACATAATTGGAAACGATAATTTCCTATTCTGTGTGATTTGAAGGCTACACTAAGATTTCATCTGCCTTCCTTTTTACATAACCAGAAATACCCACCATTATTCCTCTCAACAGATAATATTAGGAGAACTATTTTCAAACAGTCACTATTACACCTATATAATGCTTTGCCTAGAATTTTAAAATAAAACTTCTCATATTCTGTCTCATTGGTTTTATACATTAGAAGGTAGGTACGCAACAAGAACTGAGAAATTTTCAGTCTGCGTCAGGTTGCATGAGAGGTGGTAACATGGTGGCAGTGTTCTGTTCTGAATGCCTGTGGCATCACGTTGAAACTCTGGCAGCCACACAAAGGTCCAGGCAGAATCCTTTTTCAGAGTGTACTGTTTTGTCCCGTCGTTGTCCCTCCTATCACTAACGGATTAAAATGAATGTATCGTGTTTAACTGTAGTATTCATGTGCTGAGTAGTGTGGACACACAGGCCGGTCAGGAGTGAAGACTAAGTGGGGACACTGAATAGACACTAGATAGGATCCCTCTTTGCTGCAGTCCCTTCTCTGTTCCTCTCAACTTTACATAAGTGAAGCTGACTCATATCATCATCCCTTTGGAAATCCCGATCTCCACTCATGACACTTCCTATCTTCCTTAATTTTTGTCCCTAAAACTTACACCTGGGATTTTTGTGCATAAATATAAATATGTATGTATATATATACATAAATGTATGTATATATTTATGTCTGCACATGGATGAGTATGTGTGACTATATGTATTTTTTATCTGTCTCCACTTAAATGCATATAAAAGCTGCTACAACTACAGCTAGAGTATAGTTAGGTGCTCTAAAATATACTTGGTATTTTACATCACATTATTTTGCCTAGTTGCTGTGATTATTACCAGGGAACCTAGTTCATTATTATCCTTCTTTGTAGTGTATCAGGAAATATTACATAGATAAATACCATAGCTCAGATATGTAGATTCCTCTCTTGTCAAATGAACTTTGGTTTAATAGCGATAAAAGAAACAGTTTTGCGGTAGAAAAAATAGGATTGTGATTGAGGGAATATACTGAAGTTGACTCTCCATATACACATGCATGGGTAGACTATGTCCCATTCCACCTTTCTGTGCATGTACATATGCACATATACATCTCTCTCACACACACATGTACATTCACACATAAGTATTTATAGATCTTAAAAATGTGTGAACATTATTTGATTTTGATTTTTCATACAAACTAACAATCACTAATCATATACCAGAGAATAAATTGATTATTAATTGCCCCATTCTTAATTTTAAAGAATACTTTTTTTCATAACATTCAATATTATCTACCATTCTGGTTTGTAAATACTTTAATAAATGTGCTATTGAGTCATTTTTTTCCCTAATGGCAATTTAATAAGTATTCAGTAAATAGACAGAAAGTCGCACCTATTATTAATTGAACTCAAGAGGGGTGTTAATTTAGAATAAAGAATTTGATGATTAAATTAACAAAATGATAAAAAAAACCAAAATGCACCTGTACTTTACAGTACTACCCATATCCCTCAGAACAAAACAAAACAATCCTAATAATTATTCTAAACTTGCAGTGACAAAAGATTGTCTACTACAAGTAAATTTTTCTTCATTCATTCTTCTGTTTTAAATATATCTGCATGGCTGATTTGACTCTTTCTTTAGCATTTACATTAAAATAATGCATTGCAGTTCACATACATATGGTACTGCTTAGTTGTCCATTCAAGAGGATCTTTATTGTTCTTGGTATGAAATTTTTATTAATCCGTTTATTCAACAAAAGAAATCCTGAACTAAAAGCAACATCATAATTGTTTTTCAACTACTACTGCTAGGAATTTAGAAATATAATTGAAATATTATGGCAGAAATAAAAGCAATTTCAATAGGAATTAAGCCACTAAAATCATCATCGCCATTGAATTATATGATTAGGTAGTATGATATTTAATGGATTCCACCTGCAACTTGCCTCTCAGCACTTCTACTGTTTTCCCTTAAAGTATATTCTACCCATTACTATTTTAAATTACAGTGTGCCATGTATCTTATTTTTCCTCTTTCTCAATTCAAAAATTCTTCTTGTATTGCCATAGATAGTACCGTGTCTTTAAGGTGCTTTTGGGATAGATATTAATAATTGCTTTTGGTGAGCTGGAGAGATGGCTCAGTGGTTATGAGCATTTGAGGACCTGATTTGTTTTCCAGCACCCACATTGTCATTGGTTGCCCTCTTCTGACTCCTGCAGGTACTGCACATACAATGTGTACAGACATACCTGCAGACAAAACATGTAAGATAATAAATCTTCAAAAACAATACTTATGTGTTATTTCATTAGTTGACTTATAAAATAGTAAAATAAACACTTTTGGACATTTACCCACAAAATTTTTCCCTATATTCCATGAGAACTTAGCACATTGCATCACCTAGTATCAGGACTTAGTATTTAATGGAAAAAGGATCTCATTATTCTAACTTTCCTAGAGACTGTTTTCTTCCAAGTAGTAATTGGAAGAGAAGCCTCCTTCTTCCAAAATAAATAACTTGCCTATTTCAAAGTAGGAATGAATCTGTATTTGTACTTTCCAATATGGTTAGCATGTGAATATTGTGCCCCAAACACATATGAGATCTACACTTTCAATAGTATTATAAGTATACAATAGAAAGCTGATTACTATAGACACATTTCTATACAGCATATTTCCAGAGGCTTTTCAAGTAGCTTTACTGAATTAAATCAATGAAAATTAACTCCTTTTTGCACCACTCAGCATCTAGCACCCACCATTCTACTTTCTGCTTTGGTTAATTGATTAATAATTTGACTGATTTAGGTATATCCTATAAATGGTACCCTGTAGCATTTGTCTGTCAGCTAATTTCAGTTGTTTATCATTGCTCTAGCATATAACAGGATTTCCTTTTACATGGCTGAATAATTTTCTATTATGTATATCTATTTAAGGAAGAGACTATTCTTTCTCCACTATATATTATTCTACTGTTGTAGAATATTAGTTGAATGTATGTGAGAAAGTTTATTTCTGGATTCTATACTGTTTACAACCAATGAGAAGGAAGAACCAGAACTCTTTATAAGTCAAACGCACAGGAAGTAGCTCCCTTTTTCGGAGAGGTTTCTTGGCGGAAGAAGCTAGCCAGCAGCACGCGGGTAAGCTCCTATAGCTCTGACCTCTTGGGCTTTTATCTTTACCTTGGCTCTGTGTTTCTTATTTAATAAGACGGTTAGTTACATCTACATTGTTTCTTTACCCAATTTTTCTATTTTAATGGTATTAATATTATCAGTATATATTTGTTTTACAAACCCATTTTATATACCTGTATACCTGGTGCTATGTAAAAATGTCTCCGGCAAAACCAGGTATTGAATGGAAAAAGTTGGGACTTTGAGATGCCTGTTGTCAGAGGGATATCTGCTAGCTGAATGATGTGAACAGATTAGTCATGTGAACAGGAACTCTATTTCAGGCTAAGAGGAAAGTTGAAATTAATTTAAAAAGTCATTAACTTTAGAAAGGCATTTACATGGTGGCAAAAGAGGAAGAAAGCAAGTGTGATTGTGAAAGCAGTTTGAGGGCCATGTGATAAGGATCACACAATGAATCAGAAGCCAGGTCTAGTTGGGTTGTTTACAAATATAGATTGAGCTAAAAGTGTTGTCTTTCAAATGAAATTGCTTTCTGAGTAGCCATCCCTGAACACTGTCATTCTGATAATAAACACATGTGGATACAGAGTGCTTTGTGACAGACCTCACGATAGGGATCCTGTGCAGACAAGAGTCTAGAACTTTCTAATTTGCTATATGCAGCGAATGATGATCACATCCATGTCTCACTGCTACTGAGTCAATCATTTCATATATTTGCAGTCCCATAGTTCATTTTCCACTGGGGGTATAGTCTATGAACTACCCAGGGGATGCCTGGCACAGTGGACAGCAGGACACTTAGATGTATTATGTGCTTCTAATGCATACATGCCTCTGACAAATGTTGGTTTATAAATTAGGTTCAGTTAGAGATTAACAAGAACTAATAGTAAAATAGAACATCTGTAACAATCTACTACAATACAGGTGATCCAAAATACACAAATTACTTATTGGTATGATTTTTCCATTTAGCATTTTCATAGTGCTGTTGAATATGCATGACTGAAACTGGAAAGCGTAAGTATGTATAATGGGGAACTATTATTAAAGATTGAAATTATAGTAAAAACACTGAAAGGAATGTATGAACACTTCTTAATTTTTAATGATGAATTCTTTCAAATTTTAGTATGGCTGAAATGTAACTTTTAATATTAAGTCTAGTATCAATCATCTTTCCATCATTTTAAGAATTTGTGTATCTATACATAGCTTTTGTAGTCTTTGACAATGAGAGATTGGATGTAACTGACAAATTTTCTGTCACTAATGCCGGCACTGGGTCTGACTTTTTGCTCTTAAAATGCTATTTTCACTTTAAAAACCCTTTAAAGATATATTGAACTCTTTTTCTAAAGCTCTATAAGCCATTTATACACACAAGTAAGTCTCCCACACACAAGGCTCACAACAGGCAAAATTCCATTGTCTGTTTTAGATTTTTCTGTCAAATATATTATTTTGGCTGCTTTTAAACATCAAGACATGTATCACCAGGTTGTAATTTCTTAGTCTCAACTGTGAAAGTTTCTATACTGCTCTTTGTTAGATTGCATATAGATCATAAAGTACTGTTAAATTTTCTGAAAGAGAGCAGGACATGGTGGCACATACTTTTAATCCCGAGAGGCAGAGGCAGGCGGATCTCTGAGTTGAATGTCAGCCTGATCTACATAGAGAGTTCTAGGCCAGTCAGTTCTACATAGTGAGACCCTGTGTCAATAAACAAAATGAAATTTATAAGAAATGGGAATCAGGGACATTTTCTGACTATAAGAATCCATCCAATTCATATTGTATTGTAAATTTATCTGTTATGTAAATATAACAATAAATAAATAAAATAAATAAATATAACAATAATGACAGCAATCAAAACTGAAGAATATTAGATCTGATTTTCTGAATGATGTGCTCTTCTCTACCTAACTTCCAAGTACCTTCTTGTTTGCTGTTGACTGTGCATGTGATTAAAAGGAAGTTGAGCCTAGAAATTGTTCTCTGGAATTGTTTGATCAATGAGAGGGTGCTATTTCAAGAGTAGTTTTGATGCTTTTGAGCATACATTGTAAAATTGATTGTCAGAGATATAAGTAGCTAAACATGAGCATACATTGTAAAATTTATTGTCAGAGAGATAAGTAGCTAAACATGCTGGTTATATACCTGTGGGAATGACACATTAGAGGAAGAGATACTGAGAGAGTGTGCTTTCTGTTAACTTTAGAAATCATTAGAGATATTTTAAATGAACAACTTATTGCTGGAAAATTAAGAAAGTCTTTGGAAAAATAGAAATAGATTCATTTTATTCTACCTTTGTCCATACTTGTCAGAGCTACTAAGAGGTTGCGTATAAAGGTAAAATTGCACTCACGCTAGGGAGAAATATAGGTAATTGCTATTCGGTTTTGACTCTAGAAAAGCTTTTACAAAAGAAAAAAATAAAAATAGAAGCTATAAAAGAAAATACAGCTCTTATTCCTAGCCTACACGAATTAGGACCTTTTGTAAAACTAGTGTACAATATGCATTATTGAAGAACATGTGGTGAATTGGAGCAAATTTATAAAAATTAGTGACATAGTAATACCTTTGTGTATGAGTGTTGTTAGATAACTGAAAGAAATAAATATCCTAATAGTGGCTAATTTGTAAGATAGTACATTTCTTGAAGAAAAACTAGTGCGTGAAAATGTTTATAATGACATCCCAAATTATCTTTCTAGAAAAGTTTCCCAAAGAAGGAATGTGCAAAAATGATAGCTATGGATATTTATTATTGCATTTTTCTCATAGTAAAAAATCTAGGTTTTAAGTGTCTAATAACAAGGAATTAAGAAGTCATCACATGATAATTGATAAATTATTACATGATAATTGAAAATATTCTATATATTTATTGTACGGGATACTTTCATCACATATTAAATTTTTAGACTTATTTTATGTATCTGAGTGTTTTGCTCCTATATATGTCTATATACCACAGTGTAATGGATAGTTGTGAACTGTTATGTGGTGCTGGGAGTTGAACCCCCAAGTGCAAGAACAGCAGTGGTCTTAACTGTTGAGACAGCTCTCCAGCCCCCTTCATTATATATGAAACAGAATACGTTAAACAGAAAATACATATACTACAAAATCAATTTAAAAAATATTTTGTACAGGGGCAAAAAGGAAAGATTATATGATAAAAAAGAAGTTCCTCCAGATGAGAAAATATGGTAACTTTTATTTTTGTCTTTTGTGTTAACTATATTTTCTAAGTGTAACACAAATTCCTAAATGGTCTTTTAATAAAAGAAACCCCAGAGCCAGAATGTCGTGGTAAATGCTGAAAGATCAGAGAGACAAAGGAACAAGCCACCTCTTACCGCTAGGACTCCTCAGCCTGAAAAAGCCTTTAGTTCCTGTCTCCTCACGCCTTATATATCTTTCTCTGCCCAGCCATTAAAGGTGTGCTTCCCAGTACTGGGATTAAAGGTGTGTGCCACCACTGTCTGGCTCTGTTTCTCTCCTAGACTGAGTCAATCTCATGTAGTCCAGGGTGGCTTTGAACTCACAGAGATCCAGACGGATCTGTGCCTCCTGAGTGCTAGGATTAAAGGTGTGTGCCACCACTGCCTGGCCTCTATGTTTAATCTAGTGGCTTGTTCTGTTTTCTGATTTTCAGGCTAATTTTAAGGCTACACAATATATCACCACATCTAAGTTTCCCTTAATGAACATGTATTAGATTTAAAATGAAACAAGAGGAAAAAAAATGATAAAGGAGTTAGATTGTATTATCTTTATTTTCTCATAATGTTTATGGTATAGCAATTATAAACTTAATAAATTCTCCATTTCTGTCTTATTCTGCCAAAGGAGCTATTATTTAAATTCCATTTTATTCACAAAACAAGAAGTATATTTTCTATTTTTTTTTTGCTGTAGTGAAAAGGGATGAAGGAACTGCTAATAGTTCTTTTATATACAAGCAATATAAGTATATTAAATGTTGTATATCCAATTGACTTGAAGGGAAAACAGGAATCTGTATTCCTTGATACTTTCCATCTCACAGTCTTATTGTTTTCATCATGTCTAGTCTTCAGTTCAAAATGGGGCATCATATTAGTAATTTATTTCAGCTTTGTATGTGAGATCTTGTATCTAGGAAATCTATAATGATTGTCAATCCAAGGGCAATTATCATTTTGAAATATTTTTAGGGAGGATTTTGTTCCTTTTTAGTAGACTGGGAAACTAAGAGCAATGCCTTCTAAGGGAAAAATATTGCAAACAGATGAAATTTAACTGAGCACCAGACATTGAAAGTAGAAGAGCACACATGGGAAAGCTTATATATTCTTAAATGATCAACTATTTGGAAATGAGATGCTGTGGTACAGATCTGAAGAGTAAAACAGAAACAAGTCTGGTAACTGGTAACATCTTCCTATCTGCTCTTTGTATTACATATAGTATTCTCATTGTCCAAATTCATAGCAATAGTGCTTAAAAAACAAACAAATAAATGTTTCATAGTGTTATCTTTTGCTGATGTAGTTAAGAAGAGAAGATTACATCATGCATAGTTGTAAGGGATCAGTATAGTAGATTAATTTACCTACAGATGTTCTTCAGGATGTTTCTCCCTAGTTTTTGATGTTGCTCCAAATATACATCTCATGAGTGAATCAGGAAAAGTGCCACTTGATTTGCATTTGTGAGGAGTTGAGTCCTTGAACTAGATTTATGGAAAGCTTTAAAATGAGTGTGTACTACTACATTTTACAAATGGATGCTGCATGCCAGCTAACACAATTGTATTGCTTAGATGCCTCTCTTAATGAGAGGTATTTACTAATTTGGCAATTGTTTCTTATATGTAATGACAGTAAACTTTCTCTTCTTCCACTAGTAGTAAATATTTTTTAGTGCCTTCCAAATCAGATGAAATTTTCATTTCAAAAATCTCAAAAGCTTATGTTATTAGATGACTGTAGCTAGAGTTTTTCTCTCCAGGTTCCGCCAAGCCCCGGCAGTCCCGTAGCTCACTTATAAAATAAACATACAGATGCTTATATTATTTAAACTGCTTGGCCATTAGCTTAGGCCTACCATTGTCTAGCTCTTACTCTTATACTCAGCCCATTTCTGTTAATCTATATGTCACCATGTGTTCCATGGCTTTACCTGCTGCCTTTACATGATGCTTCCTGGACGGCAGGCTGGCGTCTCCTCCTCTCTGCCTTCCTGTTCTCTCAGTTCTCCTGTCTGCTAGTCCTGCCTATACTTCTTGCCTGGCTACTGGCCAATCAGTGTTTTATTTATCAATCAATCATTCACAGCAGATTACTACCTTGGATTTCCTTGTATTTTACTATTTTTCTTAAGAATGCAGTTATAAATGATATAATATATATCTTCATAGGAATTATAAGGGTTTTATCTAGGTAGATGATTTATACTAAAATCACAAAACTAAAAACAAGAGTTATGTCTTGCTACATCTATCAATGATCCACATAATTATTTTCTTAGATTAAGTTCTTTTCCATTTTCTTTGTGTATTACATAAGGACTTTTTATTTTTTATGCTTAAATTGTGATGACTAAGCTATACTTGAATGAACCAATAGCATCTTATACTTAATGTTTCAAATGTGAACTCTATACATTTTCTTTATTCTCCTTTTCTGTGTTTCCTAGTCTCCTTAAAACTCTGTGGTCCTTACTACTGCTACTAGCGCCACCAATTATTCATTGAAAGAACTCTGAGCTACCACTGGAAATCATTTGATCCCTTTCCTTCACTCTCTTTTCCAGTTAGATGTTCTCCATTGTCTATCAGCTGCTCATTGGTTCTCCCTTGTTGACCTTTACTGTCATAAAACTCACCTTGAGGTGTATCCTCCCAAGTGCCTTCAGAATGCTTTTTTTTCTCAGTGCTAGGAGTAGGACCTAGGGCCTCACTGATAAAAATGCCTTTTATAAAGGTTGGGCTTATTTATACCACTTAATATATCTGTGCACATACATACATATATGTGTATAAGGTTTGTATATATTTGTAGCTTTTAAAGTGTTACTTAATGAAATCCTTTTCTTTTCTTTCTTTTTATTTATTTGTTTTTTTTTTCTTTGTTTTTGAGACAGCTTCTCTCGACATAGCCCCGGCTGTCCTGAAACTCACTATGTAGATGATGCTCACCTTGAACTTACAGAGATCCACCTGCCTATGCCTCCCAAGTGCTGAGATGAATACAATGGGCTGATGAAATCCTTTTCTGATATCACTATATTATTTATATTTTAATGTTTTTGGTTAGACTACATAATCATGGTTTCATCATGTCATCTTTATGATTTTGTACTCTATTTGCATTTTTGTAACTCACATCCACCTGAACCAGAGTAAATGTAAAATATGATTGTTTAAATGGCTAATGCTACTGATACGGTGTCAATATAAAATGTCCCCTATAGACTCATGCATTAGGGGGTGTGGTTGCCAGCTAATGAGCTTTTGGGAAATGCTTGGTTCGTAAAGGGGCTGATTAATCTTTGTGGATTCAGCATATGATGGCATTATTGGGAGCTGATAGAAAATTGGAGGTAGAACCAGGTTGCAAAAGGGTCCTTGAGCAGTCTTTGAGGTCTTCCTCTCACTTCCAGCTTCCTGGAAAATAAGGTGAGCACCTTCTTCCCATCACATTGACAACATAATGGTGTTCTTTGCTTTTGCCCAGTTCCCAAAAGCAATAGAGCCCACTGACTAGGGACTGAATCATCTGGTACCTGAGCCAGGATGATAGTTCCTTGTGGTGGTATTGTGTTCCCCAAAATATTGTGCACCCTAATAAACTTATCTGGGGTCAGAGAACAGAACAGTCACTAGATACAGAGGCTAGAAAATGGTGGCACCCACGCCTTTAATCCTAGCATTCCAGAGACAGAAATCCCTCTGGATCTCTGTGAGTTCAAGGCCACATTGGAAACAGCCAGGCATGGT
>CABHPQ010101692.1:0-10384 GCA_902168405.1 Peromyscus aztecus
TCTATGATGATTGAAAGTTTTCCTGGGTATATTAGTCTAGGCTGGCATCCATGGTCTCTTAGTGTCTGCATTATATCTGTCCAGGTCCATATGGCTCTCAAAGTCTCCATTGAGAAATCGGGTGTTATTCTGATGGGTTTGCCTTTATAAGTCACTTGGCCTTTTTCCTTTGCTGCTCTTAATATTCTTTCTTTATTCTGTACATTTAGTTGTTTAATTATTATGTGGCAAGGGGACTTTTTTGGGGGTTCTAGTCTGTTTGTTGTTCTATAGGCTTCTTGTATCTTCATAGGCATTTCCTTCTTTAAGTTGGGAAAGTTTTCTTCTCTGATCTTGTTGAATATATTTTCTGTGCCTTTGAGTTGGCATTCTTCTCCCTCCTCTATCCCTATTGTTTGTAGGTTTGGTCTTTTCATGGTGTCCCAAATTTCTTGGACATTTTGGGTCATGACTTTGTTGGCTTTAGTGATTTCTTTGACTGATGATTCTATTTCTTCTACCGTATCTTCAACGCCAGTGATCCTCTCTTCCACCTCTTGCATTCTGTTGGTTATACTTGCATCTGAAGTTCCTGTTCATTTACTCAGATTTTCTATTTCCAGCATTCCCTCTGTTTGCGTCTTCTTCAAGTTTTCTATTTCCCTTTTCATGTCTTGGACTTTTCCTTCATCTGTTTCATTGCTTTATCATGATTTTCTTTCAGGGATTTATTGTTTTCTTTTGTTTTATTTGTCCTTTCCTCTATTTTTTACAGCATTCTTCCCATTTTTTGTTTGTCTTTTCCTCAATTTCTTTTTGATTTCTTCTTTATAAGCCTCTAACCTCTTCATGATGTTATTCATAAGATTGCTTTCCTCTGCTTCTTTCATTTTGTGATGTTCAGGTCTAGCTGTTGGAGGAGGGCTAGGTTCTGGTAATGCTGTATTGCTCTTCATTTTGTTATATGTACTTCTGCCTTGAAGTCTGCCCATCTCCTTGTGGATTCGTTCTTGGTCTTATCAGTGCTCTTTGTAGAGATAGAGTTGACAGATTCAGGAAGCCTCTCTCTGGTCCAGATGGAAACTCTGGGCCAGATGGGAGCTGGGGGCTAGTGTGGGAGTCTCAGACAGTGGCTGTGGTCTCGGGCAGAGGGGCATGGGGCAGGGCGTGGAGATTGTAGTGTCTGCCGGGGGGTCTTGGAGAAGAGGAACATTCCCGGTGGGGGTGGGGGGTCCTGCCTGATGGCAGAACCTGGGGCCAAGTTGGGCAGGTCTTCCCTGAAATGGCTGGTGCCCAGGGATGGGACCTAGGGCCAGGCCTCTCTGGTTATGAGCCCAGGCACTCACCTCTTGTCCAGATGGGAGCTCTGGGGTAGGATGGGAGCTGGGGACTGGTCTCTAAGTTTCAGGAAGTGACTGGGGTCTCAGGCAGATGGGCGTGGGGGCAGGGTGTGGAGATTGCAGGGTCTCCTGGGGGTCTTGGAGAAGGGGAACCTTCCCGGTAGGGGTGGGGGGGTTCTGCCTGATGGCCAGAACCTGGGGCCAAGTTGGGCAGGTCTTCCCTGGAATGACTGGTTCCTAGGGATGGGACCTAGGGGCAGGCCTCTCTGGGTATCCTTATTTTAAATTTTTAAACCAAAATTAAAACACTCTTCACAGTTCCAAGGGAAAGAAGCAGTTAAGTAATCTTACATAGCTGCAACACCTGTGGAACATCAAAATTAATTACAAGCATAGCAAGATATTCATAAAGGTATAATAAGTGGCATCCACATGTTGGCAGCTACCAACAAAAGTCTAACTTGTCTTATGGCCCTCTGAACATGAGGGAGATCATTCCTGGTACTGGAAATCAAGAAAACTTCCCATGGCTGTGGTCATATATTATGTACCCTAAATGTGGCAAAATATTTTGCCCTAAATATGATAATATATTAAGTACCCTAATAAACTTACCTAGGGATCAGAGGACAGGACCAGTCACTGGATTAGACATAGAAAGCAGATAGTGGTGGCAACACCCTTAATCCTATCACTTGAGAGGCTGAGATCCATTTGGATCTCTGTGAGTTCAAGGCCATACTGGGAACAAAGTTAGGCAGTAGTGGCACATGCCTTTAATCCAAGCACTTGAGAGCTCATGTCTTTCCTTATAAAGCACATATGCCTTTAATGCCAGGAAGTGACATGGCTGGGTGGATAATGGTATATAAGGTGTGAGGAGATAGGAACTAAGCAGCAATTCAACTGAGACCCCCCCAGAGGTGAGGACTCAGAGGCTTTCAGTATGAGGATTCTTGGGAATTTGGGCGTAGTTTCTCATACAACTTACTGTTGGATGAGGGTGCTGTATTCTTATGGGGACATAAAGAAAATTTTAGGTTTATGGGGTAATTCATGAGTCTGTATTGTCTGTATTGTCTGAGCCAGTTGCCTTGAAACCATTCTGGATGTTGGATTCTGGGCCATGGTGTCATTGGAGACCTTTCATGGGGTCTTGTCTGGTCAAACCTGATGTAACTTAATCTGGAACAAATCCATAACCTCTTGCTTTCTGTGAAACAAAATCAGAGCCTCCTTTCCAAAGCAACATAACCTTAGATCCAAATTTTGACATCAAGATACCTTTAAAATACACATATTGTTTTAACTCAGCAGTCTTTACAATCAACTGTCTTTTTGCAGTTAAAAATCCCAAAGACAGCATAATCCAGACTCTCTGTGTGATATCCATCTTTACATGGCTTATTTTTTATGTTACTTTTACTTTTTTTAAAAGACTTTATTTTTTTAAAACTATTTCTTTATATAACTGCATATATTCCTTTTTCTCTCTTCCAAGCCTGTGTACATATTTACATATATTGTAAACTATTCCATCTGAATCTGCCTTATTGTGAACCTATTGCTTTAAACTGCAGCATTTCTAAGACTGAAATGGCTGCTGTGGCTGCTGGCTCTGCCCACCTCAGCTTTTCAACGTGGTTTATCCCCAGCTTCGGAGGAACCATGTGTAGCTTAAGTTTTCCTGCCTGGCCCACGGTCAGGATAAATCTCTTTCACCTGCCAGTCCCACAGCCGCTCAGACCCAACCAAGTAAACACAGAGACTTACATTGCTTACAAACTGTATGGCCGTGGCAGGCTTCTTGCTAACTGTCCTTATATCTTATATCAATCCATTTCTATAAATCTATCCCTTGCCACATGGCTCGTGGCTTACCAGCATCTTTACAAGCTGCTTGTCCTGGTGGCGGCTGGCAGAGTCTCCCTCTGCCTTCCTGTTCTTTTTATTCTCTCTGTTAGTCCCGCCTACACTTCCTGCCTAGCCACAGGTCAATCAGTGTTTTATTAGCAACACATTTGCCATACAGAACATTCCACAGCAACCATGCTCACCGCCAGAGGCAGTGGGTCTATGCCTTTATCAAAACAATGTGTAGCCCAGAATTTTTTTTTGTACTAGCAAAGGCTAAATCTACCACTCCGCATAATGTGCTGCTTGTAGACCCCTCATCCTCCCCATACTGCAGGTCAAGTGTGTACACCAGCACCCCGCTCAAGCCCTCAGGCTGCAGCTAACTTCAGAGAGACAACTAGAAAGCTGTTTTTAGCTCTCTTTTAGAATCTTCTTTCTCAGGTTTAGGTGGAAATTCTTGCCACATGGTGTATTTTTCTAAAATACCTATCAAGTATCCAAGGCCAAAGGAAACAGCACCTATCTCCTAGGTCAGGAGGATAGCTTTATTTTTTATGCAATTTAGGGTGAGGCCCTCCTTCTTTACAGCCTTAATAATAGACTCCTAATTTTTTGTCTAACCACTTCTAGTAATGTAGATTGAGCACATAAACTCCCTTTTTGACTAACAGATCATTAGCACTCATTTTGGTTGTAAAAGAAACCTTGATAGCCACTGCCTGAGGAAAATTCTTACCTGCCTTTATGACCCTGTAGGAATTCAAGCCTGGTGACCTGGCTGGAGGGGGAGGATTGCTATTGCTTGGGTTTATAACTGACTACCCTAGACACTTGAGGGGAACTGAGGCATAAGGAGAATAAAGAGAGGATATTGAGGATTTTGGCTAGAGAGGATTTTTGACTAGAGAACTGGAGGTCGGGATGTAAGATGAAGAAGAGCCAGGTGGGAAAGTACTAGATGGATAAGAACGAGATGAGAGAATTAAGATAGAACTTAGATGGAAGGCGTTGGTGGGGAGGAATGCCCATAGGCATCTTCCCTGCTTGCCTGCAACTGAGGCAGCAAGGGGTGGGGATGGGGAGGTACAGACCTCTAGGTCCTAGAGGCCAAAAAATATATTTTAATGCTAAATTATTTGCTGATATTTTTAAATACTTTAGGTGGGGAATTTATATTGACTCACTATCCTGGACTAGAACCAATGATTTCGTCATTTTTTTATTTGGTTGCTGTTTTGAATTCTTATACTGACTTCACTTTTTTGTTTTTACTTTTATTCCTTCAGTACTTGCATGCAGATAACTGTGTTTTCTACATCTGTGCTAACCCTATCCCCCATTCAGTCATGTGATGTCTACTGCTATCACAGCTTTACAAAGTGTACTTTTTTAAAAAGATTTATTTATTTAGTACAGTATTCTATCTGCATGTATGCCTACATGCCAGAATAGGGCACCAGATCTCATTTACAGATGGTTGTGAGCCATCATGTTGTTGCTGGGAATTGAACTCAGGATCTCTGGAAAAGAAGCCACTACTCTTAATCTCTGAGCTATCTCTCCAGCCACAAAGTGTGCTTTTCAATTTGCACCATTCTTCTGGAGTTGAACTTGGTTCTTTTTTGTATTTTCCATTTCTTTAAGAAATTCCTTACTGTTTTTGCATCCATGATATGTTCATTCTTAAAATATTTAATATATTAACCATATATAAATCCCTGCATGATTGTACACAAAGCTGGGTAATATATAAAGAAAATATAATATATACATATATATACCTTGTATGTACATCTGACAGTGAACACACAAACCTGCTACAATATTGGGGAAGTGAAATAATTGACTGAAGGAATTGGCTAATTGTGACTTTCATTGTTTCGGGGTACTGTTGACTCAAATGTTTGTGTGTTTAATTTTGCTTGAGATGGCACTGATTGGTGGGAGAATGTTCTTAATTACTCTTACATGCTTTGGCTATCTCTGTGTATCTACACTTCACAATAGGTCCTTGTCTGTGCATTTTCTTTTTCTTAGCAGAAGTCTTTCTAAGAGTGCTGTCTTTTGTTTATTATAGATTAAAAGAAATTGGATAAACTATTATATTTCAATTGTACATTTTAGGGACTATGGCTGTACCTTTTTGAAGAAACTCATGTCTATCACAGATAATGACTCCTGATTCCCTCCATCTGTGCCACTATGAAAATATTAAGATTAAATAAAAAGAAGTTCTTTTGAGCTGATATATGAAAGAATATTTAGAGATCCAAACAAATTACAATTACAAATCTTAAGAGCTCAAAGGATTGCTGTTACATACAATCAAGTATCCTATGAAACATTGTCAAGTTAGCCTTGAAGATATAAATACAACATTGAAAAATATGATGTTCTTGATTTTTAACATAAGTTGAACACCACTGCATAAAAAAAGATGTAAAGTGGGGAGGGAGGGTTGCACACCTTTAATCCCAGCACTCGGGAGGCAGAGGCATATAGATCTCTGTGAGTTTGAGGCCAACCTGGTCTACAGAATGAGATCCAGGACAGGCACCAAAACTACACAGAGAAACCCTGTCTCAGAAACAAACAAACAAACAAACAAAAAACAAAAAAACAAAAAACAAATAAACAAAAAAAAAACTGGACAAGCAATCTGATAGGAGGAAAAGGTCCTAAATGTAGGCAATACAGTAGGAGACAGCCCCTATTCCCACTATTAGGAGTCCTACAAGAAGACCAATTTAAACAACTGTAACATATATGCAAAAGGCCTAGTTCTGTCCCCTGTAGGTTCCCTGGTTGTTGTTTCAGTCTCTGTGAGCATCTATGAGCCAGGTTAGTTGGTTCTGTGGGTTTTCTTGTGGTGCTCTTGATCTCACTGTCTGGTACAATCATTCCTCCCCCTCTTCTACAGGATTCCTAGAGCTCCACACAAAGTTTGGCTGTGAGCCTCTGCATCTGCCTCCATCAGTTCAGCATCTGTCTCCATCAGTTGCTAGATGAAGCCTCTCTGATGACAATTGGGCTATGAGTGTAGCACAATAACACTAGAAATCATTATATTGACTTCTTTTTGCCAGTTCTGTGGTTTTCTTCTAGGTCTCTGGGTTATATAGCCTCTGTCACCACTCTAGGCAGTGTCAGGGTGGGCAACCTATTGTGGCAAGCGTGTTAGGCTGGGACAGTCATTGGTTGGCCACTTCCACAATGTCTGCTCTACCTTTACCCAAACACATCTTGTAGATAGGACAAATTGTAGGTCTAAGGTTATTTGGCTGAGTCATTGTCCCAGTCCTTCCACTGGAAGTCTTGCCTGGTTACAAGAGATGGCCAGTTCAGGTTATGTATCCCCCATTGCTAGGAGTCTTAGCTAGGGTTACTCTTGTAGGCTCCTTGGAGTTTACATTGCAATAGGTTTCTATCTCATCCAAAAATGTCACAACTTTCCAATTTTCTCTTCCAGTACTTTCCCCCCACATTTTCCCAAGCCAGTCTTTCCTGTTGCCATTCCCACCCACTGCAAGTCCACCCATGAAATTTATTATATTTCTCCTTTCTAGGGAGACCCATGTATTCTCTCCTGAGGTCTCGTTGTTAATTAGCTTCTCTGGGTTTTTGTATTGTAGCACTGCTATCTTTTACTTAACAGCTATTACCTACTTTTAAGTGAGAACATACCATGTTTGTCTTTCTGGGACTCTGTTACCTCACTCAGCATGATTTTATTCTGATTCCACCCATTTTCCTACAAATCTCATGATGTCATTGTTTTCAACAGCTGAGAAAAATACTATTATATAAAAGTACAGAATTTTCTTTATCCATTCTTCAGTTGTGGGTCATCAAGGTTGTTTAAAGTTTCTTGCTATTATAAATAAATCTGCTATGAACATAGTTGAGCAAGTGTCCTTGTGGTATAATAGAGCATCCTTTGGGTATATGATGGGCTTTAACGTAGATTGATTCCAACTTTCGGAGAAACCATTACATTGATTACCAAACTGACTGTAAACATTTGTACTGCCACCAACAATGATGGAATGTTCCTTTTCTCCAGATCCTTGCAGTGTGAGCTGTCACTCATGTGTTTGATCTTAGTCATTCTTACAGGTGTAAGATGGGATCTCAGAGTCCTTTTGATTTGCATTTCCTGTTAGCTAAAGATGTTGAACATTTCTTTAACAGTTTCTCAGCCATTTGAGAATCATCTGTTGAGAATTCTCTGTTTAGATCTGTCCCCATTTTTTATTGGATTATTTGATTTGTAGATGTCTGGTTTCTTGAGTTCTTTATATATTTTGGAGATTAGCTGTCTTCCAGATGTGTGATTCGTAAAGATCTTTACCAATTCTGTAGGTTGCGATTTTGTCTTATTGATGGTGTCCTTTGCCTTACAGAAACTTGCAGTTTCATAACACCCCATTTATTAATTGTGGCTCTTAGTTACTGTGCTATTAGTGTTATGTTTAAGAAGTTGTCTCTTGTACTAAGGCATTCAACTTTATTTCCTACTTTCTATTCTATCAGGGTCAGTGCATGTGGATTTAAGTTGAGATCTTTGATCAACTTGGACTTGAGTTTTGTGCAGGCTGATAGATATGGATCTGTTTGTATTCTTCTACAAGTTGAAGAATAGAGTTTTTCCAGCACAATTTGATTTTAATCCTTTTAGAAATGTCCCACTGTTATCATCAAATTTTATATTTTGGCTTCCTTTAATATAATACACAATATTTTATATTTTTTGATGTTACTTGAAGCACCTTGTTTACATTTGTTTGTTTTGCACAATAGTCTATAAAGTTAAAATATAAAAATCACAATTCTATATATAAAAGAAAAGGAAAATGTTTATGATACTGTGTGAAGTAAACCCTGAGGACTGATTTCTGTCCTTCTTCCTGTGGCTGGAATATGAAAACAGTAAAATCCAATCATAGCACAAGTATATGTGATCTATTAATGCTTCTGAACTGTAAATTCATCATGCTATTTAACCCTGTGTTGACTTCTGAAGAAATTATAATTGTTACTGTTTTATAACAATATGAGTTAAACATTTCCCTGAGTTTTAAGACCTGCCACAGAAAAATAACAATAATATAAAAAAGAGGAATGCTTATTCCTCAATATTGTACAGATTCCAAAACTGTGAAATTGTTTCACTGGATGCTCAAGATTTCCTGATTTATTCTCTTTCTCATCCATATTTTACTTTGAGAGAACTTGCATTGATGAATTCAGTCTTTTCTAGAATTTTGCACAAGAGTGCTCTTGTGATCCAATGGGTGACCTTTGTCTCCCATGAATGTGCAAATCCCTTTATCTTTTGCAGTGTTTTCTCTTCTTGCACCTGCCTACAGACAATCTAGACATCAAAAAACTCAATAAAAATCTATGATTCTCAATAGTTAATAGAAATGCTTCTGAAAAACAACAAAAATAGAAGCTGCTTTCCACTGACAGACAGTTCAGATTCATCACTCAAATTTTCCTGAAAGCTTAGAAATGTCCAAGTTGTAACCATCTCTATGTCCATCATGGGGAGAAGCATGAGTCAGAAATATGCTCACTAATTTCCTCTGACTCCTTGAAGTGCCTGCAGCAAAAAGGGAGATAAGATTGTCTAAAACTTGATTCAATCAAGAGACACCAACATTTGGGAGACAGATTACAGATGACTACAATAAACTGTTCAAATTTAAACATCAATATTTAAGCTAACCAGAGGGAAAGGAAATATAGACATTAATTTACTTAGTTTCCTTTAGGAAATATTTATTTTAGATTTCTCACCGTTTTCCTAAATTTTGACCCACATCCCAACTCATTTAAATTTCAAATTTATTTTGAATATTTTCACTTTTCCCTTTCCCAAATGGATGTGTTCCAACAGTATATTCTGCTAATAATAGAAATAATTTAAATGTGGTATAATAATGAAAACTAGATCTAAAATATGAACAAAAGTTATAACTGATTATCATAAAAGTTGATTTTACTGAGAATTCAAGTTAACAAATACCATTTAGTCCAAATTACCTAAATGAAGACAACTTCGTTTATATATGCATTCTGTTAAATATGCTAATGTACTTGTGTAGCTTAAGTTTTCCTGCCTGGCCCACGGTCAGGATAAATCTCTTTCACCTGCCAGTCCCACAGCTGCTCAGACCCAACCAAGTAAACACAGAGACTTATATTGCTTACAAACTGTATGGCCGTGGCAGGCTTCTTGCTAACTGTCCTTACAGCTTAAATTAATTCATTTCTATAAATCTATCCCTTGCCACATGGCTCGTGGCTTACCGGCATCTTTACATGCGGCTTGTCCTGGTGGCGGCTGGCAGTCAGTCATTCCTTCTGCCTTCCTGTTCTTTTTATTCTCTCTGCTAGTCCCGCCCATACCTCCTGCCTAGCCACTGGCCAATCAGTATTTTATTAGCAACACATTTGCCATACAGAACATTCCCACAGCACTTCCCCCCCCCCTTTTTTTTTTCAAAAAGGAAGGTTTTAACCTTAACAAAGTAAATTACATATAATTTGGGAATTTGGGCGTAGCTTCTCTTACTACTTCCTGCTGGAGGGGGGCGCTGTATCTTATGGGGACACAAAGAAAATTTTAGGATCATGGAGTAGTCCGTGAGGGTGTATCATCTGAGCCAGTTGCCTTTAAACGGTTCTTGATGTTGGATCATCTGAGCCGTGATGTCATCGGAGACCTTTCAGGTGGTCTTGGCTGGTCAAACCTGATGTATCTTAATCTGGAACAAATCCATAGCCTCTGGCTTTCTGTGGAAACAAAATCAGAGCCTCCTTTCCAAAGCAACATATCCTTACATCCAAATTTTGAAGTCAAGGTATCTTTAAAATATACATATTGGTTTAACTCAGCTTCCTTTACAATCAAATATCTCTCTGCAGTTAAGAATCCCAAATACAACACAATGCAGATTCTCTGTGTGATATCCATCTTTACGTGGCTTATATTTTATACTACCTTTACTGTCTCTTTAAAGACTTCATTTTTCAAAACTATCTATTTCTTTATATAACTGTATATATTCCTTTTTATCTCTCTTTGAAGCCTACGTACATTTTTACACACATTTTAAAGCATTTAAAGTCTTGTTCCATCTGAATCTGTCTTATTGTGAATCAATTGTTTTAAACTGCAGCATTTCTAAGACTGAAAAGGT
>CABHPQ010101694.1:0-11244 GCA_902168405.1 Peromyscus aztecus
CAGGATGATATTTTCTAGTTCCATTCATTTGCCTGAAAACCTCATGATGTCATTGTTTTTCTCTGCTGAGTAGTACTCCATTATGTACATGTACCACAATTTCTTTATCCATTCTTCAGTTGAGGGGCATCTAGGTTGTTTCCAGGTTCTGGCTATTATAAATAATGCTTCTATGAACATAGTTGAGCATGTGTCCTTGTCGTATGATTGAGCATTCCTTGGGTATATGCCCAAGAGTGGTATACCTGGGTCTTGTGGGAGATTGATTCCTAATTTTCTGAGAACTACCATACTGATTCCAAAGTGGATGTACCAGTTTGCATTCCCACCAACAGTGTAGGAGTGTTCCCCTTGTTCCACATCCTCTCCAATATAAGCTGTCTTCAGTGTTTTGATCTTAGCCATTCTGAAAGGTGTAACATGGTATCAAAGAGTTGTGTTGATTTGTGTTTCTCTGATAACTAAGTATGTTGAGCAATTCCTTAGATGTCTTTCAGTCATTTGAGCTTCTTTTGTTGAGAATTCTCTGTTTAGCTCTACAGCCCATTTTTTAATTGGACTGTTAGGTATTTTGGTGCCTAGTTTCTTGAGTTCTTTATATATTCTGGATATCAGCCCTCTGTCAGGTGTGGGGTTGGTGAAGATCTTTTCCCATTCTGTAGGCTGTCCTTTTGTCTTATTGACCATCTACTTTGCCCTACAAAAGATTCTCAGTTTCAGGAGGTCCCATTTATTAATTGTTGCTCTCATTGTCTGTGCTACCGGTGTTATATTTAGGAAGTGATCTCTTGTGCAAGTGCATTCAAGACTACTTCCAACTTTCTCTTTTATCAGGTTCAGATTTCAGGATTTATGTTGAGGTCTTGGATCCACTTGGACTTAAGTTTTGTGCATGGTGACATATATGGATCTATTTGCAATCTTCAACAAGCTGACATACAGTTATTCTAGCACCATTTGTTGACGATGCTTTCTTTTTTACATTGTACAGTTTTGGCTTCTTTGTCAAAAATTAGATGTTCATACATGTGCAGACTAATGTCAGGGTCTTCAATTTGATTCCATTGGTCCACATGTTGGTTTTTATGCCAGTACCAAGCTGTTTTGGTTACTGTAGCTCTGTAGTACAGCTTGAAGTTAATCTTATATCCTGTCACATTACTAAAGGTGTTTATCAGCTCTAGGAGTTCCTTGGTAGAATTTCTGCAGTCACTTATATATATTATCATATCATCTGCAAATAGTGAAAGTTTGACTTCTTCCTTTCCAGTTTGTATCCCCTTTATCTCCTTTTTTGTCTTATTGTTCTAGCTAGAACTTCAAGTACTATATTGAATAAATATGGGGAAAGCAGACAGCTTTGTCTTGTTCCTGATGTTAGAGGAATCACTCTGAGTTTCTCTCCATTTAATTTGATGTTAGCTGTTGGCTTGCTGTAAATTACCTTTATTATGTTTAGATATGTTCCTTGTAATCATGATCTCTCCAAGACCTTTATCATGAAGGGGTGTTGGATTTTGTCAAAGGCCTTGTCAGCATCTAATGAAATGATCATGTGTTTTTTTTTTTCTTTCAGTTTGTTTATATGATGTATTACATTGACAGACTTTCATATGTTGAAACAACCTTGCATCTCTGGGATGAAACCTACTTGATAATGGTGGATAATTGTTTTCATGTGTTGTTGGAGTCTGTTTGCCAATATTTTATTGAATATTTGTGCATCAATGTTCATGAGGGAGATTGGGCTGTAATTCTCTTTCTTTGTTGATTCTTTATTTGGCTTGGGAATTAGAGTTACTGTGTCCTCATAGAAGGAGTTTGGTAATGTTCCCTGTGTTTCTATGATATGGAACACTTTAAAGACTGTTGGTAGTAACTCTTCTTTGAAGATCTGGTAGAATTCTGTGTTGAAACCATCTGCTCCTAGCTTTTTTTTTTTTTTTTTTTGGTTGGGAGACTTTTAATGACTGTTTCTATTTCCTTGGGGGTTTTGGTCTATTTAAATAGTTTATGTGGTCTTGATTTAACTTAGGTATGTGGTACCTATCCAGAAAATTGTCCATTTCTTTTAGATTTTCCAATTTTGTGGGGTACAGATTTTTGAAGTATGACCTGATGATTCTTTGGATTTCCTCATTGTCAGTTGTTATGTCTTCCTTTTCATTTCTGATTTTGCTAATTTGGATGTCCTCTCTCTGTCTTTTGGTTAGTTTGGATAAGGGCTTGTCTATCTTGTTGATTTTCTCAAAGAACCAACTCTTTGTTTCATTGATTCTTTGTATTGTTCTCTTTGTTTCTATTTTATTGATTTCAGCTCTCAACTTGGTTATTTCCTGGGTGACTTTGCTTCTTCTTGTTCTAGAGCTTTCAGGTGTGCTCTTACATCACTAGTGTGAGATTTCTCCAACTTCTTTATGTGGGCATTTAGTGCTATGAATTTCCTTCTTAGCACTGCTTTCATAGTGTCCCATAAGGTTGGGTATGTAGTACATTCATTTTCATTGATCCCTAGGAAGTCTTTAATTTCTTTCTTTGTTTCTTCCTTGACCAATTGGTGATTCAGTTGGGCATTAATCAGTTTCCATGAGACTGTAGGCTTTCTGTAATTTTTGTTGAAATCTAACTTTAAACCATGGTGGTCTGATAGAATACAGGAGGTTTATGCAATTTTCTTGTATCTGTTGAGATTTGCTTTGTCACTGAGTATGTGGTCGATTTTAGAGAAGGTTCCATGGGGTGCTGAGAAGAAAGTATATTCTCTTTTGTTAGGGTGGAATGTTCTATATTGATTAAGTCCATTTGAGTAATAACATCAGTTAAGCCCCTTATTGCTCTGTTAAGTTTTGACTTGGCAGATCTTTCCAGTGGTGAGAGTGGGATATTGAAGTCTCCCACTATTAATGTGTGGGGTTTTATGTGTGATTTAAGCTTTAGTAATGTTTCTTTTACATATGTAGGTGCCCTTGTGTTTGGGGCATAAATGTTCAGAATTGAAACTTCATCTTGGTGGATCTTTCCTGTGATGAGTATGTAATGTCCTTCTTGATCTCTTTTGATTGATTTTAGTTTGAAGTCTCTTTTGTTGGATCTTAGGATCCAACCCGCTTTGATTGGAAACCATTTGATTGGAAAGACTTTTCCCAGCCTTTTATTCTGAGGGAGTGTCTATCTTTGAAGTTGAGGTGTGTTTCTTGTATGCAGCAGAAATATGGTTCCTTCTTTTGTATCCATTCTGTTAGTCTGTGTCTTTTTCTAGGTGAATTAATTCCATTGATATTAAGGGATATTGAAGACCAATGATTGTTAATTCCTGTTATCTTTTGGTGGTAGTGTATGTGTATTTCTCTTTTTTGGGATTTACTTTTGTGGGGTTATCTATTGCCTGTGTTTTCGAGGGTGTATCTGACTTCCTTAGGTTGGAATATTCCTTCTAGTGCTTTCTGTAGGGCTGGATTTGTGGATAGGTAGTGTTTAAATCTGGTTTTGTCTTGGAATGTTTTGTTCACTCCGTCTATGGTGATTGAAAATTTCCTGGGTATATTAGTCTAGGCTGGCATCCATGGTCTCTCAGTGTCTGCATTACATCTGTCCAGGTCCTGCTGGCTTTCAAAGTCTCCATTGAGAAGTCGGGTGCTACTCTGATGGGTTTTCCTTTATAAGTCACTTGGCCTTTTTCCTTTGCTGCTCTTAATATTCTTTCTTTATTCTGTAGGTTTCGTTGTTTAAATATTATGTGGCGAGGGGTCTTTTTTGGGGGGTCTAGTCTGTTTGGTGTTCTATAGGCTTCTTGTATCTTCATAGGTATTTCCTTCTTTAAGTTGGGAAAGTTTTCTTCAATGATCTTGTTGAATATATTTTCTATGCCTTTGAGTTGGTATTCTTCTCCTTCTTCTATCCCTGTTATTCTCAGGTTTGGCCTTTTCATGGTGTCCCAGATTTCCTGGACATTTTGTGTTATGACTTTTTTGGCTTTGGTATTTTCTTTGACTGACAAATCTATTTCCTCTATTGTATCCTCTACTCCAGAGATTCTCTCTTCCATCTCTTGTATTCTGTTGGTTATGCTTGCATCTGTGTTTCCTGTTCGTTTACTCAGATTTTCTATTTCCAGAATTCCCTCTGTTTGTGTCTTCTTCATTGTTTTTATTTTCATTTTCAGGTCTTGAACTGTTTCCCTCACATGTTTAATTGTTTTTTTCATGGTTATCTTGGCTTTCTTTAAGGGATTTATTGATTTCTTCCAATTTTTTAAATGTCTTTTCCTCTATTTCTTTATTGATTTCTTCCAATTTTTTGTTTGCCTTTTTTCTCAATTTTGTTATTGATTTCTTCCAATTTTTGTTTGTCCTTTCCTCCATTTCTTTAAGGGAATTTTTCATTTTTTCTTGAAAGGCCTCTAGCATCTTCACGAAGCTATTTTTATAGTTGCTTTCTTCTGCTTCTTCTACATTGTGATGTTCAGGTCTTGATGTTGGAGGAGGCCTAGGTTCTGGTGATGCCGTATTATTGCTCTTTACATTGTTGTATGTATTTTTCCATTTAGGTCTGCCTATCTCTTCCTGTAATAGGTATAAGAGGTGCCTGTGTCTGAGCAAGTTGCTGTTGGTCCACTCTGTGCTTTTTGTGTCTGTGTTGCAAGGGCCCCCCTTGGGCCCAAACTTAGCTATTGATCTAATTGGAGCTGGGAGATTCTGTATCTCAGGGAGCTGCTCTTGGATCAACCCAAGCTAGTTGATTCTGTGACTCATGGAGCTGCTGTTCAAGGTTCTTGGTCCAGTCAGAGCTGACAGATTCTATGTCTCAGGAAGCCTCTCTTTGTCCAATGAGAGGTGGCAGATTCTATGTCTCAGAAAGCCACTCTTGGTCTAATGAGGGCTGGCAGATTCCCTGTCTCAGGAAGTTACTCTTGGTCCAATGAGAGCCGGTGGTTTGGTTTCCTTGCCTCAGGAAGTTACTGGGGTCTCAGGTGGATAGGTATTGGGTCAGGGTGTGTAGATTTCAGGGTCCAATGGGGGGTTTTGGTGGTGGGAGCCTACCCACAAGAGGTTTTTCTGCTGGCCAGCAACTGGGGCAGAGTTGGGTGGTGGTTCCCAGGAACTGGCTATGTCCCAGGGCTGGGGTCCTAGGGGCAGGACTCTCTGAGTATGAGCAGAGTCACTCACCTCTTGGTCCAATGAGAACTGGCCTGAAAAGTTTCTATATCAAAGGACACCATCAATAAAATAAATGTTAGAATGGGAAAATATCTTCACCAACCCCAAATCCAAGAGAAGGCTGATCCAAAATACATAAAGACAACTTCTCTAGCACCAGGTTTATTCTCTATCCCCATGATTTCTCTCTCTGAGTATGACCCCAGCCTGAGAAACTAGCAGTAGTAGAGAGGGTGCCTGAACTGAACTGGCTTGCCCCAGAGATCAGATTGGTGAATACCCTAACTGTCATCACAGAACTTTTCTCCAATGACTAATTGAAGCAGATGCAGAGATCCACAGCCGATTACTAGACAGAGCTCGAGGAATCCAGTCAAAGAGAGAGAAGAGGGATTCTATGAGCAAGTGCATCAGAATCATGATGGGGAAACATGCTGGGACAACCAAACCAAACTAGAGGGAACTCATGAAAGTTGGATCAATGGCTGTAGAGCCTACATGAAACTGGATTAGGCCCTTTGCATGGTGAGACTGTTATGTAGCTTGATCTATTTGGGAGGCCCACTGACAATAGGATCAGAATCCATCTCTGGTGCATGAGAAGGCTTTGTGGAGCCCATTACCTATGATGGGACACCTTGTGTAGCCTCAAGGCAGGGGGAGGGGCTTGGACTTGCCTCTACTGAATGTGCCTCCACATGGAAGGCCTTGCCTTCTTGTGGGAGGGAGTGGAAGATGGGTTGGGAGGGGAGGCTGGGGGGAGCAGGAGGAGGGAAGAGGGGGAACTTTGGTTGGTGTGTAAAAAAGAATGAAAATTTTTCTTAATAAAAAATACATAAAGAACACAAGAAGCTAAATATCAACAAAACAAATAATTCAGTCAAAAATTGGGTACAGATCAAAAGAGAATTCTCATCATAAGACTCTCAAATGCCCAAGAGACACTTAGAGAATTGTTCAACATCCTTTGCCTTGAGGGAAATTCAAATCAAAGCTACTCTGAGATTCCATCTCACACCAGGCAAAATGGCTAAGATCAAAAACACTAATGATAGCTTATGCTGGAGAGTATGTGGAGCAAGGGGAACACTCCTCTACTGTTGGTGGGAGTGAAAACATGTACAGCCACTTTAGAAATCAATATGGAGTTTTCTCAGAAATCTGGGAATCAATCTACCACATCACCCAGAAATATCACACTTTGTCATATAGTCAAAAGATGCTCAGTCATAACACAAGAACAGTTACTCAGCTATTTTCATTGCAGCTTTATTTGTAATAGCCAGAACCTGGAAACAATCTAGATGTCCTTCAACTGAGGAATCAATAAAGAAAACTTGCTACATTTACACAATGGAGTGTTACTCAACTGCTGAAACAAGGACATAAGGAAATTTGCATGCAAATAGATGGAACTAGAAAAAAATCATCCTGAGTGATGCAACCCAGATCAAGAAAGACAAACATGGTACATACTCACTCATAAGCAGATATTAGCTGTAAAATAAATGATAACTATGCTGCAATCTGCAAATCCAGAGAGACTAGATAACAAGGAGGGTTCATGGAGAAACACCCAGAACTCCTTAGGAAGGGGAAATAGAAGAGATTTTGTGAGTGGACTGAGGGCTGGTGGGGATGGGAACATGAGCGATCAGGCTGGGGAACTGGACAATGGAGGAGAATACTAAAAGAGATTACTGGAAAGGGGTTTCATTTAGGAATCATATAAAAACCTGTCAAAAGAAATCTCCCAGGAGTGTACAAGAATGACTGCAGCTATGACTTCCAGCAATTGTGGATCTGTAGTCTGAACTGGCCATCTCCTGTGACCAGATTGGTGCCTAGCCCAATTGTCATGAGAGAGGTCTCATCCAGCAACTGATGGAAACAGATACAGACCCACAGCCAAGCATTAGGCAGAGTTCTGGGACTCTTGAAGAAGAGGAGAAAATATAGGAGCCAGAGGAGTCAAGGACACAACATGAAAACTCACAGAATCAACTAACCTGGGCTCATAGGGGCTCACAGAGACTAAACAGACAACCAGGGAGCCTACATGGGACTGACCTAGGCACTCTGCATATGTGTTACAGTCGTGTAGCTTGGTCCTCTTGTGGCACTCCTAACAGTGGGAACAGGGGTTGTCTCCAACTCTTTCCCTGGCTTTTGGGATCTTACTCCTCAAACTGGGTCATCTTGCCCAGCCTTAGTAAATGGTGAGGTTCTTAGTCTTATTGCAAATTGACATGCCATGTTTTGTTGATACTAATGTTTGACTTTCACATTCCTAAACAGAAATGGAGGAAGAGTGGATTGAGTGTGGGAATAGAGGGAGGATTTGCAGGTAGAGACTGGTAAAATTGGAGGGAGGGGAAACTGCATCCTAGATGTAAAATAAACAAACAAACAAATAAATAAATAAATAAATAAAGTGGTATCTTAACTAAACTAAAAAGACCTATCAAGTGCTCTCAAGGATTTACAAACACAGAGAAAAGCCAGGATGAAATTTAGAAGACAACAAGGAGTAATAAAAGTCAGTGTAGAAACTGATAAAATGGAGACTAAATGAAAAATATAAATGAAATTACTCACATGAAGAGCTAACTATGAAAATCCATGTAGCCAAGCTAACCAAATGAAGAAGAAAAAACAAAAATAAACAAAACTAGAGATGAAAATGAACATAATTCAACATAATCTAATGAAATTCAGAGAATCAGTAGCAAATATTGTAAAAACATATAATACAAAATACCTGAAAAACCTTCAAGAAACAATAAAATCTAAACACATATAACATCCAAAATGAAATCTTAAGAAGATATAAAAATCCAAAATTCACAATAAATGCATAGATTAAAATCTCCATACAAAGAAAAACCTATATGCAGACAGATTCTCTACTAAATTTTACCAAATCTTAAGTTTGATAAATAATATTTTCCAATTATCTGAAACAAAAGAACACTACCAAAATCATTTTATGACTTTTATATTATTTTGATACCAAAACTGGGTAAGAACATGACAAATTCAGACTGTGGTCTATGTACTGTAGACTATAATCTCCAGACTAATTTTCCTCAAGAAAAATACAGGCAATCTAGGTAGCCTCCCTGGAGTTGTGAGTAGCAGTCCAGTCATCCCTGCTTTACATGTAGTATCCTCCTATGAGTGAGTACATACCATGTTTATCTTTCTGAGTCTGGGTTACCTCACCCAGGATAATTTTTTCTCGATCCATCCATTAGCCTGCAAACCTTATGATGTCATTGTTTTTCTCTGCTGAGTAGTATTCCATTGTGTATATGTACCACATTTTATTTATCCATTTTTCAGTTGAAGGTCATCTAGGTTGTTTCCAGGTTCTGGCTATTACAAACAATGCTGTTATGAACATAGCTGAGCAAATGCCCTTGTGGTATGATTGAGCATTCCTTGGGTATATGCCTAAGAGTGGTATAGCTGGGTCTTGGGGGAGATTGATTCCCAGTTTTCTAAGAAAGCGCCATATTGATTTCCAAAGTGGTTGTATAAGCTTAAATTCCCACCAGCAGTGGAGGAGAGTTCCCCTAGCTCCACATCCTCTCCAGCATAAGCTGTCTTCAGTGTTTTTGATCTTCGCCATTCTGACAGGTGTAAGTGGTATCTCAGAGTCGTTTTGATTTGCATTTCCCTGAAGATTAGGGATGTTGAGCAATTCCTTAAATGTCTTTCAGCCATTTGAGTTTCCTCTGTTGAAAATTCTGTTTAGTTCTATAGCCCATTTCTTAATTGGACAGTTCGGCATTTTGATGTCTAATTTCTTGAGTTCTTTATATATTCTGGATATCAGTCCTGTGTTAGATGTGGAAAGGACACAGGGATTGCCCAATGACAGAGAAATGGATGAGATCTACATGGACAACCTGGACGTGTGGGGGGGTAATGAAGGGCAAGGGTCGAGAGAAAGAGAGCTTGGGGGAGCGGGAGATCCCAGCTGGATTAAGAACAGAGAGGGAAAACAAGGAATAAGAGACCATGGTAAATGGAGAACACATGAGAATAGGAAGAAGCAGGGTGCTAGGGTCCACAGAAATCCACAAGGATACCTCCACAATATTCTACTGGCAATGGTGAAGAGACAGCCCGAAATGACCTACTCTGGTGATAGGATGGCCAAACACCATAATTGTCATGCTAGAAACCTCATCCAATGACTGAGGGAACCAGATGCAGAGATCCACGGCCAGGCCCCAGGTGGAGCTCCAGTAGTCCAATTGGTGAGAAAGAGGAGGGTTTGTATGAGCAAGAATTGTTGAGACCAAGGTTGGAAAAAGCACAGGGACAAATAGCCAAACGAATGGAAACACATGAACTATGAACCGATAGCTGAGGAGCCCCCAACTGGATCAGGCCCTCTGGATAAGTGAGACAGTTGATTAGCTTGATCTGTTTGGGAGGCATCCAGGCAGTGGGACCGTGACCTGTTCTCAGTGCATGAGCTGGCTGTTTGGAACCTGGGGCTTATCCAGGGACACTTGGCTCAGCCTGGGAGGAGGGGACTGGACCTGCCTGGACTGAATCTACCAAGTTGAACTCAATCCTCAGGGGAGTCTTTGCCATGGAGGAGGTGGGAATGAGGGGTGTTGGGGGGAAGTGGGGGGATCTGTGTCTGATATGTAAAATTAAATTAAATTATAAAATACAATTTAAAAAAAAACAGGCAAAATGCTAAATAAAACACTTGCAAACTATAATCAAGAACACATTAATAAGATCACAAACTTAGTGGGTTTCGTTCAAGTTTCAAGATATGCAAATCAAAAATAAAAAAATCTATTACATGTAAATAGACTCAAGAACAGAAATCTCATAATAACCTCAGTAGTTGTATAAAAGACATTTTATAAGCTCAATACTGCTTCATCACAAAAGCACTGAAGAAATCCAGAATGCAAGGACACCTCTATGAAATGAAAACTGTATGTACTGAAGCATATACTCAAAATTTTACTCAACAGGAGAGAAATTGAAATTTGAAAGTAGTTCCTCTAAAATCATGAATGAGACAAGAGTCTACACTCTTTATGCTTTTATTTAATACAGTGCTCAAAGTCATAGTTAGATTAATATGATAAAAATATAAAAACATCATAAATAAGAAAGCAACAAGTTAAATTATCCCAGTTTTCAGGCAACATGATCCTTAAATTCAAACACAAAAATCTCAGTTCTAAAAAACAGTCAGAAATAGCAGGATGCAAACCCATTTACAAAAATCAACACCTTTAACATCATTTCATTCCACACCAATGAAAACTTGTAAAAAATGGAATTGTGGTGGTATTGTGTTCCCCGAAATATTGTGCACCATAATAAACTTATCTGGGGTCAGGGAACATAACAGCCACAATATTAAACATAGAGGATAGGCAGTGGTAGCACATGCCTTTAATCCTAGATTTCCAGAGGCAGAAATCCCTCTGGATCTCAGTGAGTTCAAGGCCACACTGGAAACAGCCAGGCATGATGACTCATGCCTTTAATCCCAGAAAGTGAGCCTTTAATCCCAGGGAGTGATGATAGAAAGCAGAAAGATATATAAAGTATGAGGACCAGAAACTAGAAGTTTTTGTCCTGGTTAAGCTTTTAGGCTTTGAGAAGCACAGTTCAGCTGAGATTCATTTGGATGAGGACTCAGAGGTTTCCAGTCTGAGGAAACAGGATCAGCTGAGGAACTGTTGAGGTGAAGTAGCTGTGGCTTATTCTGCTTCTCTGATCTTCCAGCATTCACCACAATAACTGGCCTTAGGTTTGATTTAATTAACAAGACTCTTTAAGATTCATGCTACATGGAATTACATTCATAATAGCTTTAAAATATATAGGAATAAATTTAGCCAATCAACTCTACAAGAGAAACATGAAGATACTGAAGAAAGAAATTGAAGAGAAGATAACAAGATGAGTATCCTAATTTTTTATCTGATATCAAGTGATCAGTTCTGAAATGATACACTAAATTGACTGAGCAGATTTTACTTAAGTCTTTAGGGGTGTGTGTGTGTGTGTGTGTGTGTGTGTGTGTGTGTGTGTGTGT
>CABHPQ010101705.1:0-13378 GCA_902168405.1 Peromyscus aztecus
AAAATCTAGGTAAATGAACAGGAACTACAGATGCAAGCATAACCAACAGAATACAAGAAATGGAAGAGAGAATCCCAGGTGTTGAAGTTACAAATAGAGGAAATAAATTCATCAATCAAATAAAATGTTAAATCCAACAAATTTTTAACACAAAACATTCAGGAAATCCGGAACACTATGAAAAGACCAAATCTAAGAATAATTGGAATAGAAGAAGGAGAAGAATCCCCGCTCAAAGGCCCAGAAAATATACTCAACAAAATCATATAAGAAAAATTTCCCAACCAAAAGAAGGATATGTCTATAAAGGTACAAGAATAATACAGAACAGCAAATAGACTGGACCAGAAAAAAAAAAGTACCCTCATCATGTAAGAATCAAAATACTAAACATACAGAATAAAGAAAGAATATTGAAAAGCTGCGAAGGAAAAAGGCCAAATAACATATAAAGGCAGACCAATCAGAATTACACCTGACTTCTCAATGGAGACTCTAAAAGCCAGAAGAGCCTGGACAGACCTCTTGCAGACTCTAAGAGACCACAGATGCCAGCCCAGACTACTATACCCAGCAAAACTTTCAATCACTGTAGATGCAGAAAACATGACCTGATAAAGTCAAATTTAATCAATATCTATCCACAAATCCATCCCTACAGAAGGTACTAGAAAGAAAACTCCCACCCAAGGAAGCTAGCTACACCCACGAAAACATAGGCAATAGAAAGCTATACCCATGAAAACACAGGCAATAGATAATCCCACACCAGCAAAACCCAAAGGGAAACACACACACAAATACATACCACAACCACCACCACCACCAAGAACAACAATAACAACAAAAAACAGGAATTAACAATCACTGGTCATTAATACCTCTCAATATCAATGGACTCAATTCATCAATAAAAAGACATAGGATAAAAGAATGGATATGAAAACAGGATCCATCCTTCTGCTGCATACAAAACAAAAAACAAAAAAAACAACTCACTGTCAAAGATAGACATTACCTCAGAGTAAAGGGTTGGGAAAAAAAGCAAGCTCGTGTAGCTATCTTAATATCTAACAAAATAGACTTCCAACTAGAATTAATCAAAAGAGATGGAGAAGGACATTTCATATTTATCAAAGGACAAATCCACCAAGATGATGTCTCAATTCTCAACATCTATGCCCCAAATACAAGGGCACCCACATTTGTAAAAGAAACATCACTAAAGCTTAAATCACATATTGAACTCCACACATTAATCCTGGGAGACTTCAACACCTAACTCTCACCAATGGACAGGTTGTACAAACAGAAACTAAACAGAGAAATAATGGGACTAACATGTTATGACTCAAATAGACTTAACAGACATCTATAGAACACTTCGCCCAAACACCAAAGAATATACCTTCTTCTTGGCACCCCATGGAACCTTCTTCAAAACTGACCACATACTCAGTCACAAAGCAACTCTTAATAGATACAGAAAGAATTGGAATAACCCCCTGTATCTATAGATTAAAGCTGGAGTTCAACAACAACACAAACTACAGAAAGCCTACAATCTCATTGTCTTAGTTAGGGCTTACTATTGCTGTGAAGAGGCACCATGACCACAGCAACTCTTATGAAGAAAATATTTAATTGAGGAGCTCTCTTATAGTTTCAGAGGTTGAGTCCATTATGATCATGAAGGGGAGCATGGTGTCATGCAGGCAGATGTGGTACTGGAGCTGAGAATCCTACATCTTGACTCAGAGGCAACAGGAAGTCAACTGTCTGTCACACTGAGTGAAGCTTGAGAAAAAGACCTCAGAGCCCCCCCCCACAGTGACACAGTTCCAACAGAAGGTGTGGCCTAGATTAAAGGTGTGCCCTCCAGCCTCAAGGTCTGGATTAAAGGTCTGTGTCATCCAGCCTCCTCCAACATGACCACACTTTCTCCAACAAGTCCACATCTCCTAATAGTGCCACTCCCTATGAGCATATGTGGGGCAAATACATTCAAATTACCACATTCATGGAAACTGAACAACTCTCAACTGCATTACCACTGGGTAGAGGAAGAAAAAAGAAAGAAATTAAAGATTATCTAGAATTCATTGAAAATGAATGCACAACATACTGAAACTTTTGAGACACAATGAAAGCAGAGCTAAAAGGAAAGTTCATAGCACTAAGTGCCTACATAAACAATTTGGAGAGCTCTCATACTAGCAACTGAACAGCACACAGATAGCTCTAGAACAAAAAGAAGCAAACACACCCAAGAAGGGTAGACAGCAGGAAATAACCAAACTGAGGGAGGAAATCAATAAAATAGAAACAAAGAGAACAATACAAAGGAAAGAGCTGGTTCTTTGATAAAATCAACAAGATAGACAAGGCCTTATCCAAGCTAACTAAAAGGCAAAGAGAGAATATCCAAATTAACAAAATCAGAAATGAAAAGATGGAAATAACAACAGACACTGAGAAAATCCAAAAAATCATTAGGTCATACTTCAAAAATCTATACTCCATAAAATTGGAAAATCTAAAAGAAATGGACATATTGATACATACCACTTACCAAAGTTAAATCAAGATCAGATAAACAATTTAAAAAGACCTATAACCTCTAAGGAAATAGATATAGTCACTAAAAGTCTCACAACCAAAAAAAGCCCAGAACCAGATGGTTTCAGTGCAAGATTCTACCAGATTTTCTAAAAAGAGTAAATACCCATACTCCTCAAATTGTTCCACAAAAATAGAAACAGAAGGAACATTGCCAAATTCTTTTTATGAGGCCAGTTACCCTGATACCCAAACCACACAAAGACTCAACAAAGAAAGAGAATTACAGACCAATTTCCCTCATGAACATTGATGCAAAAATAATCAATAAAATACTGGCAAACCAAATCCAAGAACACATCAAAAAAATCATCCACCATGATCAAGTGGGTTTCATCCTAGAGATGCAGGGATGGTTCAACATACAAAAATCTGTCAATGTAATCCACCATATAAACAAACTGAAAGAAAAAAAATCACGTGATCATCTCTTTAGATGCTTAAAAAGCCTTTGACAACATCCAATACCCCTTCATGATAAAAAGTCTTGGAGAGATCAGGGATACAAGGGACATACCTAAACATAACAAAAGCAGTATATAGCAAGCTGACAGATAATATCAAATTAAATGGAGAGAAACTCAAAGTGATTCCACTAAAATCAGGAACAAGACAAGGCTGCCCACTATCTCCATGTCTATTCAATATAGTACTCAAAGTTCTAGCTAGAGCAATAAGACAACAAAAGGAGATCAAGGGGATACAAATTGGAAAAGAAGAAGTCCAAGTATCACTATTTGCAGATGACATGATAGTATACATACATAAGCAACCCCAAAAATTCCCAAAAGGGAACTTATTTACAAGTGATAAAAGGGCTGAGAGAGAAATCAGGGAAGCAGCACCCTTTACAATAGATATAAATAATATAAAATATCTTGGTGTAACTCTAACCAAGCAAGTGAAAGACCTGTATGACAAGAACTTCAAGTCTTTGAAGAAAGAAATTGAAGAAGATATCAGAAGATAGAAAGATCTCCCATGCTCATAGATAAGTAGGATTAAATGGTAAAAAGGGCCATCTTACCAAAAGCAATCTACAGATTTAACAAAAGCCCCATCAAAATTCTAATACAATTCTTTACAGACCTTAAAAGAACAATACTCAACTCCAAATGGAAAAACAAAAAACCAGGATAGCTAAAACAATCCTGTACAATAAAAGAACTGGTGGAGGTATCACCATCCCTGGTCTCAAGCTCTACTGTAGAGCTATACTAATAAAAACAGCATGGTATTTGCAATAAAAACAGACAGGTGGATCAATGGAATTGAATCAAAGACTCAGATATAAATTCACACACCTGTGGACACCTGATCTTTGATAAAGAAGCCAAAATTGTACAATGGAAAAATGAAAGCTTTTTCAACAAATGGTCCTGCTTAAACTGGACGTCTACATGTAGAAGAATGCAAATAGATTCATATCTATCACTATGCACAAGTACAAGTGGATCAAAGACCTCAATACAAATCCAGTTACACTGAACCTGATGGAAGAAAAAGTGGGAAATAGCCTTGAATGAATTGGCACAGGAGACAGTTTCCTGAATAGAATACCAGTAGTACAGACACTGAGAGCGACAATTAATAAATGGGACCTCATAAAACTAAAAAGCTTCTGTAAGGCAAGGGACACCATCAATAGGACAAAACAGCAGCCTACAAACTGGAAAAAGATCTTCACCAACACCACATCCAACAGAGGGCTGTTCACTAGACATCAAAAAAAAAAAAAAAGCCAGTTTAAAAATGGGGTACAGACCTAAATGGAGAATACTCAAAAGAAAAATTTCAGATGATCAAAATTCACTTAAAGAATTATTCAACATCCTTAGCCATCAGGGAAATGCAAATCAAAATGACTCTGAGATTCCATCTTATACCTTTCAGAATGGCTAAGATCAGAAACACAAATGACAGCTTATGCTGGAGAGGATGTGTAGCAAGGGGAACACTCCTCCACTGCTGGTGGGAGTGCAAACTTGGACAGACACTTTGGAAATCAATATCACCACTTCCCAAAAAATTGGCAATTGATCTGCCTCAAGACCCAGATATACCACTCTTGGGCATATACTAAAAGGATGCTCAATCATACCATAAGCACACTTGCTCAGCTATGTTCATAGCAGCTTTATTTGTACTAGCCAGAACCTGTAAACAACCTTAGATGCCTCTCAACTGAAGAATGGATAAAGAAAATGTAGTACATTTACACAATGAAGTATTGACATCAGAAAATTTGAAGACAAATGGATGGAACTAGAAAAAAAATCATCCTGAGTGAAGTAACCTAGACCCAGAAAGACAAACACTGTATGTACTCATTCATAAGTGGTTATTAGCTGTAAAGTAAAGGATAACCTACAATCCACAGCTCCAGAGAAGTTAGGTAACAAGGAAGGCCCAAGGAAGGGTACATGGGTCTCCCTGGCAAGGGGAAATAGAAGAGATCTCCTGGGGGGACTGGAGGTAGGTGGGGTTGGGAACTTGAGGGATTGAGGTGGGAGATGGGTGCAGGAGAGAGTATTGAAAGAGATGACTAGAAAGGGGAGGGGGGCATTTTAGGGTCAGGTAGAAGCCTGATGCAAGAAAAATTCCCTGTATCTACAAGGATGACCCCAGATAAGACTCCTAGCAATAGTGGATACATAGCCTGAACTGGCCATCTCCTGTGATCGGATTGGTAACTGGCCCAATTGTCATCAGAGAGCCTTCGCCCAGTAACTAATGGAAAAAGATGCAGAGACCCACATCCAAACATTAGCCTGAGCTCCAGGAATCCTGCTGAAGAGAGGGAGGAAGAATTGCAGAAGCCAGAGGGGTCAAGGACATCAATAGAAAACCCACAGAAACAACTCACCTGGATCATAGGAACTCACAGAGTCTGAACCAACAACCAGGAACCCTGCATGTGACCTACCTAGACCCTCTGCATATATGTGACAGTTGTGTAGCTTGGTCTACTTGTGGGACTCCTAACAATGTGAGCAGGGGCTGTCCCTAATGCTTTGGCTGACTCCAGGAAACCTATTCCTCACACTGAGTTGCCTTGCCCAGCCTTAATACAAGGGGAGGTGCTCAGTCTTATCACAACTTGATATGTCATGCTTTGTTGATACCCATAGGAGGCCTGCTCCTTTCTAACAAAACAGAGTGGGGGTGGGTTTAGGGGGGCATGCAGAGGAGAGGTATGGGGAGGGAATGGGAAGAGAGGAGGTAGGGGAAACTGAAGTCAGGATTATAATTAATTAATTAATTAATTAATTTAAAAAGCTATAAACTGTCACTATAAATCATTCACTAAATAATGAATGCTTACTTATTATAAGCAAGCATTATGCACCAAATGCTTACACTAATCTTAGAGTATTCTACATTGCACCAAATATAACATCCCCACTAAAAGATACAGTCCAGAGCAAACAAGAACAACGCTTGCTGTGTGGTGTGATACGCAGGAGAAAAGTGCTGAGCACTCAGGAGACATCTAGTTAACTAAGATGTCCTGGATGAGGACACAACTACACTGAATCCTGGGTGGCTGTAAAAAGTAGGAGTGGGCTGAAAGAACAGCTCTGAGCTTGTTGTACAAAGACAGCAAATGGACTGTTAAGAACTGCCAAGGTAGACCCCACAAATATTTATGGTTATTATTTCAATTAAAAATAAAAGACACCAAACCAACCAAAGCAAGAACTATAAATAATCTTAGCAATCTTTCAAAGATAGAGTGACTGGGAGGGATATAAATGGACAGAGATAAACAGGGGTTAAGTGGAACTGAAACATGATTTGTGTTTTAGAGATACCATTATGAGGATGGAACCAGAAATTGTTTTCCTCATGTATGGGATGAAGTACTCACAGGACGTGAACATAGGAGGGGAATATTGAGGAAGACTGTAGATGTAATTCTAAATTGTCTTATTAAATAAGAAGCACGGAGCCAAATAAAGAGTTAAAAGCCCAGAGATCGAGCAGTAGCCAAGAGCTAAGACCACCTTATCTTACCACTTGCTGCCATCCTTCCCCTGAGAGAGAGAGAGAGAGAGAGAGAGAGACCTTCTTCCTGTGTCCTGTCTTTTTATTGCCTTTCTGTTCTGCCTTCTCATTGGTTCTAAACCCAACCACATGACTTCCTCGTCACTGCCTGTCTATACAGACCTCCAGGTCCTATGGTTCGTACTGAGATTAAAGGTTCGGGTCACTGTTTGGCTGTGTCCTTGAACACACAGAGATTCTGCCTGCCATGTGATCAGATTAAGGGCATGTTCCACCACCGCTGGACTTCTGCTAGATGGCTTGCTCTTAGCTCTGATCCCCAGGCAACTTTATGAACATACAAATAAAATCACATTTCAGCACAAATAAAATATCACCACAGAAGACAAGCAGGACTAGCAGGGGAGGGAAGGGGAGACGTGAGAGGGTTCTGGGAAGTGAATCTGGTCAAAGCGCATGACATACTTGAACAAAATGCCATTAATGTATCACTGTGCAGCCCATTAACCTTTCAGAAGATGAACAGAGATGTCCATTATTTCCTCTACAACAGCACTGTTCCTCACATGCACACCCATGCTCCCATCTCAAAATCTACTTTCCCTTACAGCCTAGGAAAGCTAAGGCATTTGGCCCAATTCCCATAACACCTTGTGCGAATGTTGATGGGGAAAAGAACTTGGACCAATCAGAGTTTTCTTCCAGAGAACTTGAAAACTCAAAGTAAGAAGTGTTACTAAGTTTAAGTTTGCATTTGACCTAATAGAGATTAAGTGGCTTTTTTACTATGTACACAGGCAAGCAGTAAGAGTCAATGGCAATCATAGGAAAAAAACACATCATACATGACGTGGGCAGAGGAGGTCATGAGAGGTAGAGGGAGGGGGACCACTGAAATGGCCCCTAACAGCTTTTCAGCTCTAGTCCAGAAGATGCAGCTTCACTTTCTTGAGATATATTCTCATCCACCAAGCACATTGCCTCTGGGTCTCAGCCTACTTTGGGTAGATCATTGTCTGCTTGTAACTATGGTGAGATACCTTTTTTACATCAGGACTTTTCTCTGTGGAATTCTTCTACTTCATACAGGTCTTCCTCAATCTGGAGAAAGTATGTGGCCTCATTTCTGACTCAGCAAAATGTAAGAGAAAAAGTTAATTCCCTTGCCTTTGAATGGGAACAGTGCTGGCAAAACAACAGATTTGGAAAAACTAAACAATCACACAAAACTGAGACGTCTCACCTTTATTGGGTTTCATTTGGTTGCAAGAAGCAGAAAGCTCTATAGTCGTGTTAAGCAAATAGGGGGCTCCTGATTCTCTTGGAAAAGTTCAGAGGTAGACTCTACAGCTCGGAGGAAATGGATCCGCAGCGTCATCACATATTGAATTAATTCTTTTAGTGACATCACTTTGGTATCTTCATCTGCAGTCCCTCACAGCCTCGGAGTGGCTACAATGCCTGTAGGAATCAAGGCTGTGTTTCAGACAGGAAGAGAAGGACATGATATGTCCTCAGTGAGACTCTCTACTTTTACTTAGGAAAAGAAGTCACATATGTGTGTATGCACAAGCACATTTGCACACCCACACTGGATAGAACAAGATCATGTGACTACTATTAGATGCAAAAGAAGCTGAGGAATCACATATATTGGTGTGTCTAATTGATAGAGCAGTACAGAGCAAAGGAGAAGGTGACCAAGATGGGTAGTGAGTGAACTGGCATCTGTCCTAGAAAGATCCTCAGAATGTGGAGGAAAAAGAGCTAGGAGAAAAGTAGGTGTTTCCAGAGCCTCCATCCTCTTCTTGGTGGCTTTCCTGGGAGAATAAAGGAACCTCTGTATATTCACTCTGTATACAGAAGGCACCCACCACTAAAGGATCCCACCCAAGTCCAGCTTGGTGAGTCAAAGAGTGGACGAGAGTCCTCACGGGAAGGTAGGTGACTCACAGGAAGCCTCAACAGTCCCACAATCCTTCCTCTTCCCTCCAAGAGGGAACCTTGACAAACAAGATAGAGTGAGGGCCTCATGCAGGTGATAGCAGCTGCTCATCTTCAGGACAGCAAAGGCCATGTCTCCACCAGAGGAAACAGCTGTCCTCCCTTGCTACATTCGACTACTTCACAGCCTAGAAAGCCATTTGCACACTGCACAGTGTCCTGTGCAAGTTCTAAACCCAAATCCAGCGGCTGTGAGTCAAGGAACACTCTTATGGAGGCTTCTGGAAAGCACCAGCTTTTCTGGTAGGATGGAATACAGTTGGTGCTACTATGTTACCACTAGTTTACTTTGACCGTGGCTCGTCACCTGGAGATGTGGCAGTCCGCCTGAAGAACAGAGCGGTGACACACAGTAGCAAAAGCTAACAGGATCTAGAAGTAGGGCAGGAAAACAAACTTCTTTTGTGTTTTCATTAGCTTATGTTAATTATATATAATGGGCTTAACTATCGACTTTGCATATATAATGTATTTTGATCATACTTACCAGCATCCTTTTATCCCTCTGTTTGCCCACGTGCTCCCACTTCTTTAATCTTCCCAACTAGTTCACCATCTCCTTTTATGACCTTTTTAAAGAAATGACCCAATGAGTTTCATTGGGAATATTTATAGAAGCATGGGCACTTGACAAGTAGCTGTACCACTGAAGAAAATCTCTCTCTCTTCCCCCTAAACCATGATTAACTGTGTATAAGCCCTCAGGGGGAAGTGGGGCCTGCTGAGCCCTCTTCTCCTTGGCCATGACAGGACACTGAGGGAATCACGTGCAGGCTTTGCCCTGGTAATTACAGCTGCTGTGAGTTCAAAAGTGCAACAGGCCGTCAGGAACACAAATCCCCAGTGGGATCATTAGGCCGCTCTGCCCAGTGGGCTGAAGGCAAGTTGATCCTGAAGAGACCTCAGCGTCTACCTGTCGATGACTGCAGTGATTAGACAGGCCGCATTTCCATAGTTTGAACTGAAGCCCTCTGGGATGAATGAATTCACCACACCATGCTAACATGTGGATATTAGAGAGACTCCTTAAACTCGAAAACAATTCAGGTAGAACCTGAGTCGCACAAGGTTTTAGTTTCCACTCTTTTGACAGAAATGTATACAATAAATAAGTAAATACTGACCACGAAAGAATAGTCTGTCTTCAGAATGACCTCTAGCCTGTACCTAGGGCAATACCTTACATTGTTTTCCAGGAAGGAAATTGTTGTGCCTTCTAGGCCCTTTAAAGGAATCCTTGTTAAGCAATCAAGGATTCACTGAAAGTTCAGATAACTACATAGATGAAGAATTCACCTCGTTCCCTATCTGCAAGCTTAGGTGTGCCTCGGTGGCAGCTGAGACCCTGCTCTTCATTCCCTTCCTTAGCCCCCTAGGAATGAATAGAGCATCACACACACACACACACACACACAAGATGGGCAAGCCGGAGGACCAGGAGCTCAAGGTCATCCTTAGCTATATAGTGAGTTTAAGGCTAGCCTGAGCTATCTGGGACTGTGCCTCAGACAAGACAACAAAAGAATATAATGTCAAAGACAGTTTCCTATCTCTGTTGAGTATACTGAAAAAGCCAATTCCATCCGTTTACAGTGTCTTCCCATAACAGAACTCCTAATCCTGGCAATGTGCTCACCAAAAACAAAGTTTTACACATCCAGGGGATTTGTCTAACTGGCATCTTTATTAACTGACTCCACTTTGCTAAGTGTGGTTTGTTTCCAAACATCTTTGTTCATGACTCTAAGCATAAAACTAGCTTAGCTACATCTAATATAAATTTATTCACTAAAATCTAGAATAATTCTGTTTTAAATACACAGCTTTCCAATGAGCCCATTCCTCTGTGGAAAATCTGGCCCAGGAAGTTTGTAGATTTCCCATACGAAAGACTTTTCTGGCCTTTCAGCACCTCAGTTCACATGGGCTGTCTTTATCAAACAAGTTCTTAATTCTATTCATCAAAAATTTTAAAGATTTGTAATTAGACTGGCTAGATCTCTGAAAATACGCATTCAAATTACTAAGCCTGCCTCAAGAACGTGACAAGATGGGTTCTTAATGCAAATATCGGAAGCTGGATAAGTCATAGTTGATTTGGCATTTGAATCTGTGATTTCTAAGACTAAACTAAATCCTTTGACAAAGGTCGGAGCCTTGCTTTAGAGATGAATATCATCCTATCTGTCGCCTTTAAAGTGTCAACGTACAGCCTTCCTTAAAACAGAAGCCACACAATCAGAATTTGGAGGAACTGTTTATCACTTGAGGCAAATCCTGATATGTACAGAACCTCAGTGTGCCGATGTTTTTCTGCTTTCGTTTTCTTTAGTATTGAACATGTATTTTTTTTCAGCCAAGCCCTTCCTATTCTCTCATTCTTAGAGATTAGAGTTTCTACAGATTTCGTCTAAAAGTTCACTTCATTGTGTATTCAGGAGAGAGTTTTCACAGTCTCGTTCTAGAGGGCGTACCAAGGACAGTGACAGAGCAGAGCCCATCAGGATGCCAAAGCTTCATGTCAGCAAACGGGAAGTTCTATTTTCTGTATCTTGTCTGTTTCACACTGCGGCCAGAACGTGAGATGCCCTTTACAATCACGGAGCTTGGATGATATCTTAATCTATTTGGTGTTCTGGTACCCAGTCTAGCGGCTGCATTTATTAACCCTTTCTACTTGGAATTTGTTAACCACTCACAACGATATCACAACTGAGATGCATCAATACAGTAGATCCAAATTTTATTGGATACATTTATATCAGGGAAGAATTCCTACATATCACAATAATCTCTCAAAAATGCATTATCTATTTCTAATTTAGAGTAGTAGAAAAGAAATACCAAGAATTTATACTGTATCAAGTTGATAATAGAAAAATAAATAAAAAATAAATAAATAAATAAATAAATAAAATGGGGAAAAAAAGAAATACCAGTCTTAGGGATTATAGTATTCTGGGATAGACTGGCATAAGATATAGAGCTAGAAATGTAACTCAGGGGAATGGCCTGCCCTGTGACGGAGACTCTAAGTTCAGTCCCCTCCACCCACACTCACAAAAAGTGCATGACATTTACATGTTTTCTGTCTTCCACTTAGCCCCACTGCTACTCAAAGGGCTTGAATCTGCAGGCATAATTTGGGTGCATTTCCCATAGTAACTTCTACAACTTAACTAAATTACATTTGAAAAATAGGATTTTTGGACCATCATGATACAAGTTAATGAGCTTATCCCCACTCCTATCAGAGTATTAATTCACTAGTATAATATTAAAATCTACCCACTAACCATAATTCAATGGTCCAAACATTGCTGATGTCAGAACCAACCCCTCCCAGTTACCGCTTTTTGCTCGTCTTCAAAACAGTGAAAATAGTTTTACATAGAAAAATGTTAATGGGTCTTCATTGTTCTGTGTGTTTTGATAGCTGATATTTTGCCCTTGTTAAGAACACACACACACACACACACACACACACACACACAAATAGCTCCTTAAAGACCCTACAGAGATTTTGCCAATTAATGGAAGTCAAGGACTTTATTACACAGTTACATACTTAATCTTCTGGCAAATGTCTAACCACATACAAAATCTGCTCTTTAACCAAGGCAATTTTTGCAGAGGAATGTGTAGGCAATGTGTTCACATATATACCATTTCTAATAGATTGCAGGTACCAGCATCCCAAGTACAACAGCATTTGCTAATGAAACTCACACACAGGTATACTCATTTAAAGGATTGTATTTTTCTTAAATGACTTTCTAGGTGTGGCTCTGAAGTTTTGCCAAAGTTTGAGGTAGTGCTTTCTCTTTTCATAGCTAATAGAGCTGGAGGAAAAACACAACAGTATGGGACCTGGTAGCTTGTGCTTATTTGTGATCTACATGGCTAACTTGGAAAGTGCAATAGTAAAGGGGAATTTATTTGGTGTCTTAGAGTTGCAAGTCAGGAGATACAGGTTCTCATGGGTCGGAGTCAGTGTGGTAAGGAGACTAGGAACTTACACGGACTACTGAAGGTTCAGAAGAATCAAACTGAGGAGGAACAGGAGCTACAGGACAAAGATCAATGAGAGAAAAAGGAAAGAATGTGTAAACAGAATGGAAATGTCCACTCTCTTGATGTGTATCTTCAGTCTCGGGGGGTAGTTTAACTCTTACTCATTCCGGCTTTCCATATGTCAGAACGGTGCATGAATCCTATTCTTTTTTTTTTAAGATTTATTTATTTATTATGTATACAGAAGAGGGCGCCAGATCTCATTACAGATGGTTGTGAGCCACCATGTGGTTGCTGGGAATTGAACTCAGGACCTCTGGAAAAGCAGTCAGTGCTCTTAACCTCTGAGCCATCTCTCCAGCCCGAATCCTATTCTTAATGGACCTTCATTGTGAAATTTTCATTCGGTGTTGCTTTCATAATAATTTTCACACTATTGATCCATTGCCATTGATTCCTGCTGGATTATAGATTTCACTGGATGTGGCTTGTTGCCAGGTAGCTAAGTTTTAGATAAGCTGTCACACATGTCAAATTAATCAGAAGTTTCCCAACAGAGTCTAAAATGGCCTCAGTAATGCCTGCCTTTGGCATCCTTAACTTTGTGAAACTGCCTCCAATAAGAGTGAGCAGGCCCTAGGACCTGCCTCAAGCCAAGAGAACACATCCCAGCTGACAGTTGTCTCCTGCAGTTTCAGTAAATAAGACTACAATTTCTTTCTTGCTAGGAGAT